>JAVSBS010002147.1:27285-45843 GCA_033124195.1 Coracias cyanogaster
CAGGCAGCAGCGCGCATGCGACAAGAGGAGTGACTATATGATAATTAATTCCTCGAGATAATTATAATGATCACGCCTATTCTTGGAATATGCACATTTATATAGAATAAATGCAAGCTGAGCTTGCAAACTGGCACACGAATTCGGAGGAGATATCCCCCTCTTGCCCGGTGCTGTAATAAACATACCTGCTTCACAACTCTTTCTGAGTTGGGAGGTTCTTTTCCACAGATCACCATTGCCTCTTAGAAGCATGTTTATATGTTTGTTGCTTCTAGCACTGGACGCTGCTGAACACCTCTGGGCACCCCAATTGCAAATAGCACAGGGATGCTGCTGTTTATTTTAAAAAGGAGTCAGGTTGGTGGAACATCCCAGCTGAAGAGCTGCTTGTGGCAACCATTCTTACTCGTCTTTGTCCCCCTTCTAACAGGTCCCACAAATGGAGTCCCACCTGGAGGGGCAGAATCAGAGTATGTGTTTATAACTACCCTGGGACTCCATTTACCCAGCTGCACAATGAGCCTTGGAATAATGTCCTTCTTCCACGTGGAAACTGATCTAAATGTGATGGCATAGCCCTAGGCACTGGAGATGTTGCACTGGAAGTACAGCTTGGGTAAGAAATGTTAACAAACGGACCCATTGACTTTTGTTTATTCATTTTAAGTGAAGTGTCTGCTGTTTCAGGGTCATTGAGCATTCACCGTGTTCACTGTATAGTGCTATTTTGGGCACCAAAACAGGGTGTAAATCAAAACATGACAGCTTTCAATTATTTGCAGTATCAAAATGTATGTTGAAACCATACGCTTGACAGGATACATGTTTTCAAATAATTAGTACCTAAATGCTGCTTTAAGGCACTTCATTTCTTCTCACCACATCTCCCATCCTTCTTTATCTATTTTTCCTTGAGGGAAAAACCAGTATGATTGTTCCAGTCTCTGCTGTGCCTGAAAACATTACCGTCACTCAAGCTAACTTTACCCACACCCACAAGATGCCAGAACTGCAGAAATTTTGCAGTGCTTGTTGAAATCTTACTATTCAGCAGTTTTGTGGGTTTCAATGCTTTTAGAATGTAACTTTCCGTGCTTGCTTGTTTGCACTGGGGTCAGCACAAGGTCTATGAACCACTCCCCACTGCTTTTACCTTCATTTACATCTCTCTTCACAGTTTTTAACTCCACTGTTGTTGTTTTTTAACTCAGGGCTTTAAAGGGTCAATGTAAAAAGGTAAAAGACAACTTCAGAGGTCTGTATTTAGTTCCCAGCTCTGGCAAGGCTTTTTGTCTCCCCTTAAAAAAAAATAAACACACACTATGCTCTGTGATGCTGTTTCAGAAAAAAAAAAAGGAGAATACTGCTCATTTTCATTGACCCTTTTATGTTCTTGTTTGCACAGTCCTTCACTAGTGTTTCTTTGGTTTGTGTATAGAGGACATAAAAATCCGTGCCTCAATATAGGCTTCTAACCACAGGTGTAATATAAATAGCAATAAAACATGTAAGAAAACATATTGGATCATGTATATTTATATGGCTGGGCTCCCAAAGGTATCAACTGAATGTGCAGAAAACACAATTCAGCCATAGTCCACTCTCAGATGGCTCATTACATGAGGTCTTTCAGAAATCAGTTTCTGTTTTAGCATTTTGATTTACTCCTTTTGACAAAATAGTTACAGACTCCCTGCTTTTTTTATCTTTGTGTTTTTCTACTCACTTGCAGAACCTGTTCATAACAGTGGACTGTCTTTCCACTTGTTTGTTTCATTGTCTTGTAATAGCAAAAGACCCGGCTTTATGCATCTCACACAAATCTAGTAAGAGAAGTTGTTTTCAGAGAAGCTGCCTGCTTTAGGTTTTTGCTATAATTACTTTGTCCAATTTTTCAAATATTCCTTGGAAAAGCCTCTGTATAAAGTGTACTGAAGGCAAAGTTTTTGAAAGAATTTTCACTGTGAACTTCAAAGGACTTCAGAGCATCTGTGTGAAAAAAAAAGTAAAGAGACTAGAAAATGAAAAATTATTCTTCCCTACCTAATCTATCATTCTCTTCATGCAAAACAGTTCTATTTACTACTTTTACTACTGCAGTTTAAATGTTTTGAAGAACAGAGCTCCACACCTCCTTGGAGCATCATTTGATAGGCTAACGCTGTACTTTAATTTTACTCTTGTGCCGAAGAAAATAATTTTTTTTTTTCTACTCTACATTTATATCATTCAAATATTGTCTCTGATTATTTGGTTTCACCTTTAATTACCATCTAGCTAAACTATATTTATTAAGGCAATCCTGGAACCACTTAGGAATGAGGGGATCATTCTCTCATAAAGTGTGATGGACTGGTCACATTTTTGCAGTAACAATTGGTCAAATTCCAACAGCAGAGCTGAGAAAGACTAGTAGTATAGCAGCCTGGCACAGAATTAAAAACTTAGACTGAAATCTGGCAAAGGGCAGTGATACACAAAGGGTGGTATACAACTATCCAATGACCATTTGGTCTTCGTTCTCCCTTAGGTGCAAGAAAGTGAATTTCAGAGACTTGGGAATTCACAATAATGTTACCTTTGGAGTGTTAAGCTATTCATTTTACTCATTGATTTCTGAGATATGTCTGGTACTGTTCTGCAGAGCAGTGACACTCACAGCTTCATGGTCTGAAGAAAGTATTCCTTACAGCCACGAAAACCATGACAAAGCAGCACCTCCCAAGCTCTACACAAAGCAAGCAGAATTCACTGTAAACTCTGCTTCCCAGATAGCTGAGTACCCCAACACCAATGAAAGCAACGATGCAAATATCAATAAAGAAATGTTGGAAAGAAAGAAAGAAGACATAATCTGGCAGCCTGTATTAGCGAGGAGTGCAGTGCAGTGAGAACATTGGTGATATGGCTTCTGTGCTTGTCCTGAAGCACTTCAGGGGAGAGCTCTTCTTAATAAGGTGGTATAATTACCATTCTTTAGGCCACCATTGCTGAATAAAAAAGTCTCAGCACTGGTGATGGACAATATAAAGGAGAATATACAAGCTGTTTGAGCAGATGTTGTCTACCCCTAATTGGTGTAACCGTATTTAGCACTGGCTGAGGTGGGCAGTGAGGTAGAAATAGCCTACATAACAAATTCCACTAAGTTTTATTTGCTTTTGCTGTTTGTCATCATAAGGCAGAAGTCTAATATTGTTTGAGTAACAAATTGAGCTTTTACATATTCAGCTTCACTGATTTTTGTCCTTTTCCTGTTTTGTCAACAAGGCAACATCCATGGCAGGGCACAGTATTCCAGACAGTGTGTATGAGTGTCTACCAGAAAGCTGCCTGAGGTTTTCCATACAGGAATAACCTCCATGAAAGAGGAAGGTGGATTCAACCGAAACAGCACCTTCCCATGGACACACACTTGTGGGTATGTGATATGATACAAGTCTTAGCAGCAACTGAGATTGCAGGGGAGACAGAAATTATCTTTAGGCTTTGAAGTATAATAACGCCCATGTCTGTCATAATGCTATATTTATCCTGTTATCCACCTCATAACTCAAAATCACATATTTCTGTCATCCTGCACACAGAGATTCATTGCCTACCTATAGCTGGTAGATTGCCTCTCTCGGAGTAGTAGCTGTCTCATTGATCTATGGCTGTGCTCCATTCATAAAGTAAATTAAATTCACATTTTCTGAGGAAGATAAATTGTATGAACTAGTCACTATAAATATGACCTACTTTACTACTAATAAAAACCATTTTAAAATATTCAAAACTATTTCCTGATATTTAGCATTTCTGGGTTTTGAGTATGTCTCAAGCAATAAATTATTCTGAAAGATGGATAAGAAGTCACTTTAAGGATTTCTGAAGCAAATTTGTTGTTAATGCTTTAGCATTATATTTCTTTACAGAAACAAGGAAATGTAATATCCTATTGTAAACTGTATAAAGCTATTTTTTATGAGGCAAGGCAACATTTATTAACAACTGAAGTGTGTATGATCTATTCCAGCTGCTAAAAATTGCCATCATACTAAACTATGAAAAGTAGCAGAATCATGACCATTGTTATATATTTTTATTGTCTATCAAATAGAAAGGCAATTTTTCTAGCAGAGTAAGTTATTGCAAAGTTATTGCCAGTGTAAGTTATTGTAAAATAATCAAAAAGTGCAGTTTTCTTCTGCCCCTTTCTTCCCACAACCTATGTCAACATTCAGAGACCCTGTTTATATGAGGATACAGTTTCAGAGCCCTCAGTGGGACAACAGATGCCTAAACCACAGTGTTGGGGAGGACAGAAAAAGTAGCCGTCTAAGCATGTTTACTTTCAGCAATGAGGAAGTTCTAACTTGTCCCTAAGTGGTGACTCACTGGATAGGGAGTATAAAAGTAAAGGTACCTGCTCTCTAAAACATCGGGACTTCAGACTTCACAAATCCAACATGATGCAATCAAGACTTTCAGCTGTCTTCTTCTTCTTGTTGAGTTTGTCATTTTGCCTGACAATCCCTATTCCCCTTGAAGATAGCCATGAATTCACAGAGAAAGATCTTCAGTTTGCAGAGGTACAGTATAAAATAATTCATTTGCATGTTTTTAAAATAGTGAGTTGTGTAGTTACAACTGTTTGGAAACTAGGCTTATTACTTCTTTTCCCCTTCTTAGCGCTATCTCAGGACTCACTATGATCTTCGTCCGAATCCTGCTGGCATAATGAGGAAGAGTGCCAACACAGTGGCATCTAAACTTCGAGAGATGCAAGCTTTTTTTGGCTTGGAGGTGACAGGCAAATTAGATGAAGAAACATATGAGCTGATGCAGAAACCAAGATGTGGTGTCCCAGATGTAGGGGAATATAACTTTTTTCCTAGAAAACTCAAATGGTCAAAAAATAATTTGACATACAGGTAAATGCATGACATTTTGAGTGTTATTACTGTTATACTTTCTTTCCACATACCTTGTCCAATATATGCTCAGTATATGAGGTTGATGGAGATGGATGCATTTGAATTTGACAAAATTCATGTTGCAGTTTAAAATCCTTACATCCCCACTTTTGGAAAAGTCTCCCAAACCCACCTTACAGCCCAAGGAAATAAATGTGATTTTTTTCCCATTTCACTGGAAAGCTGGTGTGGTGTAAGCTAGTAACTCTTCATCTGGCATCCATGTAGACACTCTGGGCACATCATAGTGCCGAATGAAAAAAAGGTAGGTCCTAAGATCATGCACCTCACCACTGATCCTCATAGCACTTAATCTCTAGATCACTCCTTACCTCTGTTCTGGATGTGGTTTAGTGTTGGCTTCACATAGGTCTTGTCCTGAGCAAAGCAGTGTAGATGCAAAACATTCTGTACAATGTGGCTGTGTGAGCAGGGACTGATCCTTGTCCCTTTTCCATTTCACAGTCCAGATGTAGATATCTATGCTTGGTCAGACAAATCTCTGTACCATGATCTCAGGAAGTTGCCCTTGAGAAGCTATGGAGCTGAAAGGTCTCATGGTAGCTCCTTATTCCATAATAACACAAGGTCATAAACAGGGGATTTGGATCAAGCTGTAACTTGAGTTTCTTTAGCAGATTCCATATATGAAAAATTGAAATATTAAATCAGTGAACTCTATTAGTTTGGTATCGGGTGATAAGTATTACTTTAATATGGAAGATTCTAGCCTATAAAAGCTCTTTGGATTATGTTTTGCTCCTCCAGAAAGTGAGGAACAGAAGATGTTTTATATGGCATAGAAAATGTATTACACATTTTCTTCAATTAACACAATTTAACTGGAGATATTAATCTATTTGATAGAATTATGAATTACACTTCAGATCTGAGTCGTGCTGAAGTAGACAAAGCTTTCAAAAAAGCATTCAAAGTTTGGTCTGATGTGACACCACTTAACTTCACAAGAATACGAAGTGGTACAGCTGATATCATGATCTCCTTTGGCACTAAAGGTAATATAGAACCAATTATTTTTACTTTATAGTTACATTGCTGCCAGTAAGATGGGAAAATTGGTTTGGTTTGTATGTTGTTTTATAGAACATGGTGATTTTTACCCCTTTGATGGACCCTCTGGATTACTGGCTCATGCTTTTCCTCCGGGCCCAGACTATGGAGGAGATGCCCATTTCGATGATGATGAAGCTTGGTCAGATGATTCTAGAGGTAACCGAAGTCCCTGAGATTATTTGAAAAGGTGATAGATGGAAGATTTTGTCCTGTTTCATATCAGTAAACAGTTTGTTTTTCCTGTTTACTGTTCATTCATTATTATGTTCACTGTCCACTCGTAGGGAACTGGGTTTAACCTCCAATTATAAATGGAAGTATAACACATGCCTAACATAAATTTTAAGATATACACCTCCTAAGTGAAGTGATTAAAAAATGCCACAAGCAAGGTATTTTGTCATCTTGGCATTTCACTGAGCTCAAGGGCAGCTAGTTCTGATCACAAACTGATGGAAATTCCCTTACTGAAGCCTGTAGAAACTGCATATACTTAGCTGCAAATCATCTACTTGTATTTAATTTGAAAATTCTTCACCTTACCTATTCAGGACAGAGCTTTAATAGAATAAAACATTGTCTTTTTCAGCACTATGTATTTCATCCTCCTGGCATTAAAGCTACTTTCTGCAATACTGAAAACAATATGAAGTCTCTACTGGAGGTGAATTCCCAACAAAACATGTTCTTGATTTCACTAGGGCTAAGACTTCATCCTAGAGTTTTCCAGCATTGCTAGGAAATTTTAAGGAATCTAAATCTGCCTACGGAACAACATTGCTACATAAGATTTAGGCTGAACAACAGCTATAAGATACTCAATTGATTAGACCCTTATTAAACAAAATCCATGGGAGTTTGAAAAAGACAAGCAGTTATACATCATTTTTCCATTTATCCAGTTTTCTCCTTCATTGTCTCGTGTGTTAAGGCACAGTGTTAAAATTAGTTGATTTGTAAAATACGCTTTGATGATACAAGGAGCTATACATTTACTTTCACTGTTGTTTGTTATAGGGTATAACTTGTTTCTTGTTGCTGCCCATGAATTTGGTCATTCATTGGGACTTGAACACTCTAGAGACCCTGGAGCTCTGATGTTTCCAATTTACACATACACTGGAAAAACTGGGTTTGTGCTTCCTGATGATGATGTGCAAGGGATCCAAGAACTCTATGGTAAGTCTGTGTAATATATAATACATATTTCCTGTGTCATTACAGCCCGTTACAGATGCATTGCACAGTTACTAAAGAGCTGCAGATGTTCAATAGCAACAGTCATGACAGATTAAGACCAATTCACTGGATTCTTGGCAACTAGAGTTCAGGAACAGAAGATGCTTAGATTTAATAGTTAATAGAAATATTTAAAAAATGAAGTAACACTGCAGAAGATTGTTGGTCACTGTGCTGTCTCCTTAAGTGATGGGTGGTGGGAGCAGAGCCTTTATATTTTTAGCTGCCTCAAAAGAAAAGGTAAAACAAAGTCTAAAGGAAGAAACAGAAATATCCGTATTTCATCATGGAAAGAACAAATCTTTGAGGGGAACCTTCAAAACTTGGGATAAAGAAAGCAAGTCCATTTAACATCTTTGCAGCACAGCTGAGCTGCAAAGTCTGTGAATGTATTTGGCTAAAGGAGAGAAAGAGAGAACTGACTTTCCCCAGTATTATTTGCCTATCATGCCTACATTCATGATGCTGTTTGGGAACACTTCTGTGTCCTGCTAAATA
This sequence comes from Coracias cyanogaster, assembly GCA_033124195.1. Lineage (NCBI taxonomy): Eukaryota > Metazoa > Chordata > Aves > Coraciiformes > Coraciidae > Coracias > Coracias cyanogaster. The sequence continues at coordinate 35,058 of JAVSBS010002147.1, forward strand.
TAATGATCTACAGAGAGGAAATGGATGTTGTCAAACTTAGGTCATGTGATATGATTCCAGGTGCTGGAGACAAAGATCCCCACCCCAAACATCCCAAAACACCAGAGAAATGTGCTGCAGATTTATCACTTGATGCAATAACAGAACTTCGTGGAGAAATGCTGGTCTTCAAGGACAGGTAAAGAGACTGCCATATCATGGATGATGGGTACTGGATAAAATTTGAGCAAGCAAAGAAACCATTTCATTCTTACTAAAGATCTGAGTAAACATAAATATAAAAAATCACAAATCAATATAGATGCCTTTAAGAAAATACATCATGTATCTTTTTAGGCAGGATTTATAATACAGTTACAGACTTAACTGCCCAGAAATATGAAGTGAAGATGATAAGGCTGAAGACTGACACCATTTGTACACATTTTTCATTTCACAGGGCTTTCTTTAGTTGCACAACAAATCTACTAACATTTATTTGAATTAAGTTGTACTACATTCAGAAGCCTTGTATGGGACAGACGGGTTTCTCTTATTCTAAATGGAAAATGATTAAAGTTTGTTGTTGTTTAAAATGATCACTGTGTGAGTGACAGAAAGGGTCTGCAGCTAGGTGACTATGAGGACAAGAAAGCTCTACAAGGGGCTCTATGAATTGAAAATCCTATGTTAGGAAAAAAGTATAATTCTCCATTAGCTAATTTTTAGTATAGCACATCAAAGATACTGGTGTTCTGTAGTCTGACAAGAAACATAAAATATATTTTATTTTTCCAAACTAGGTTTTTCTGGCGGCTGCACCCTCAGATGGTTGAGGCAGAACTGGTGTTACTTAAGTCCTTCTGGCCAGAGCTTCCAAATAAAATAGATGCAGCTTATGAAAACCCCATCAAAGACCTTGTGTTCATGTTTAAGGGTGAGTTTTCAATTTTGTTGCTGAAGGAAAAATATACATATTTAGGCAGGCTCAGTAAATGATTTCAAGGTAATCAATAGAAGAATGAAACATCTTACCTTCCTTTCTCAAAAGACAAACTGTTGGTTTCACCTCATGCAAAGATATATGTTTTTCAGTGAATTAGGAGATGTACAATTAAGCTCAGACACGTAGGATCATAGTTAGCATGAATAGTTCAATACTTGCCAAGTATGTGACCTAAGAATCTGTTAGTTGTATGAAAATAGGGATCATGGCATCCTCATTTTATTCAACTCTCAAAGCTGAGGCTTTATGAAAGACTCGTGCATACTTTGTTCTTATTTTCAGGAAAGAAAGTCTGGGCTTTGAATGGCTATGACATAGTTGAAGACTTTCCTAAAAAGATATATGAAATGGGGTTCCCAAAAGAAATGAAAAGAATAGATGCGGCTGTCCATATTAAAGACACTGGCAAGACTCTCTTTTTTACTGGAAATAAGTACTGGAGGTAAGCTGGAGACAGACTGGTGCATCCTTAGTCATAACCTGTCCAGAAGTATCAAAAGATCAGCAGATTGTTTCAAACCAGGCACTTAACTGTGGCTGAAATGTTTCCAGTCTGTGGGTTTCGTTGGTGCTATAGCTGTGTAGAATATGTCATAAAGGTGTATGCAAGGCTTTTATAAACATATGGCACAGCCTTTAGAAGCTGAAACAGTTAAAGAAAGGAAAAGAAAATGAAGTGCCCTAATCCAGGAGAGTTTGTAGTATGGTCACATCTCCTAGATAAAATTTCCATCTTGCTTCCTTCAGTTGCCTGTATGACACAAAATGGTATCAGTGCTGCGAGAGTAAGAAGTCTATCCCATCCCAGGATGGCTGGGTTTTGCTGGCCATGAGTGGGGCTTACAGCCAGGTATGGTGCATAATGAAGACATCACTATCACTTCCCAGTGTCTCTGTGCCAAGCAGTCTCAGGAAAGGTTTGTAGTGCCGATATATCCAGGTACAATCATCTTCATTCAAGACATACTTTACAGATCAGCTTTGAAAATGTAGCTTTATTAGCGTTGTGTTTATTAAGCTTGTACTTCTGGTGGAAGAGCATCCTGGTTATTGTCCTGAGTTTCATTATTGCAGTACACATGAAGTATCTAGAGGCTGCTGGCTACTTCTGACGTGGGTAAATTCAGAGCATACAAAGGGCACAGACTAACTCCCAGCCTGTTTAAAGCCTCTGATGTTCTTTTTTCTTTTTTTATTTAATATAGTTATGATGAAGAGATGGAGGTTATGGAAGCAGGCTACCCCAGGCTGATAGAGGAAGAATTTGCAGGAATTGGTGATAGAGTGGATGCAGTCTATGAAAGAAATGGTACATAATCTGATAATGAGACTTATTACAATTAGTTGTTGTTGAAACTTGAGATTAATGTTCTGTAGGAAATTCTGTCATTTGTAATTTTTTTTTTTCACATCCACACTTCTGTTGTCAACTGAATCAGATTTCTGGTCTAAATTACCCTCTGGCCAACGTGCACTTATGAAGTGTATACATATGTATTTGAGGAGCCAAAAAAGGCCTGCTGTCTTGCTTAGGGAGCCTAAAGTGATATGCTTAATATAGGAGTACTATAAAGTGTCTATTCCTTCACATGGAGCCCATTCCTGTCCAACTCCTCAAGGAGTGTTTCCAAGTCAGAGTCTTAAACAGTAACAGGCAGACTCTGTGTTTTCCTAAGCAAGTGCTGTGTAGTAATAAAATGCAGAGCCTGGCGCTAGGTTAAAATACCAGTTATTTTGAAACACCAATGCTGTTCTGACAAATGGAACGAGAACCTTTGAAAATTTAGCTCAGCATTCTAAATACTAAAATATTTCATGTAGAAGGGTTATTAAAAAGTGAAAACAAACAAGATAATTTTTATTTGAAGTATAGTTTTAATGTGAAAACAGCATTTTCTTGGGTTTAATTAATTTTAACTTTGCTTTTCCTTAGGTTATCTCTACTTCTTCAATGGACCACTGCAGTTTGAATACAGCTTCTGGGGCAAAAGAATTACCCGTGTCCTGCATACTAACTCCATATTTTGGTGCTAATTACGGCTGAGTGACACATTATAGGCTGCAGAGCAGCTTGTAGTACATGGAAGCAATAATATGGGCATATAGATTTATTGAAGGACAGCAAGGTTCTGTGAACAAGCACTGCCTACCTGTCACTAGATGTGTACTGTATATATGGAACTATATAGCTGCATGTCAGTCTGGAACTGAATTAACTTAATAGGAAAGAAGAAATTGTTAGCATTTCAAGGTGCATTACACCATTTAAAGTTTGTCTAGTATTAAAGAAAGATATTGGATACATCCTACATGACCATGAGCACTATTAATTCCCAGCAACATGAGCATGTGTAACATCTTTCAAGGATCTCCTAATACGGCCCAAGAAATAGACCAAATAAACACAGGAGTGTTATATTTTTAAACTAATCTTTCAGTTCTTTGTGAAATTCCTATTAATGTACTGGGAATTCAGATCTGTAAGGAATGAGTCAGGACTGCGTGGTGGCTGGTAACACCAGGCTGCAACACTGAAGTTACAGAATTCAAAGGTATTTAAGTGTAGCCCCATTTAAATGGGAATGTCCCCCTGGAAAGGGAGGCCCATGTCATCTTTGGAACAAGCAGAAGGTATAGGAGCAGCGAGTTGTCATTCTAAAGCAGACAGAAAAGCAGGAAAAGGGAGCAGTATTCCCTGCAGAAATGATCAGCCTGTATGATACTGGGGAGACCAGAGAGAAGTAGCACCAACAGGAGAATCAAGCAGGTTGATACCTTGCATGAAGCTACATCTGATAACACAGCCCGTATTTTCAGCTGGTGTAAACTAACGTAGTTCAAGTGGTATTTTTAAAGGTTATGTCTAGCTGTGCCAGCAAAGAACCTGAACATCAGAATTAAAATGTTAAAAAGAGTATCTTTTTTCATATTGGTCACTCTTTTAATATCTATATAAATTGCTTCAGTACCATGTAAGTCAGTTTTTATTTTGTTTTGGTTTTTTAATCAATGCAAATGATGTGGGACTGTGATTATTTTTCAGGTTAAAAAAAATTAAATAAACTGGAGGACTAAAACGACATTGTGAAATTACTTAAATTAAAATTTCTTATGCTGCATGTCATAAAAGCAAGACAGATCTATCGGATAAAAAGATCAAGAACCCTAACTTGTGCATTTTATTAATTAAATTTTTCACCTCTATTTAAAAATCTGTTTTGCTCTTTTTTCCCTCTGAGAATATGAATCTCATAGAAAAGAGAGGAGAGAAAGATAGAGAGGAAAAAGGAAAGACCACTCAAATCTGGAGAATAAGAACTACATTGGAATAACCCCTTATCATTACAGAAATTATGAGAAACTACTAAGAAATACTGTGAAATTCAGTTCCAACTCAATTTGAATGCTAAATACTAAAAGCTAATGCAAGTACACTGTCCTTTTCTGCCTCCTCAAAAAGAACCTCTAAGTCAATCAGTCAATCAGCCAGGCCTGCCAAGCAAAGCCCATCAACAATGAATACCTTTAAACAAGCATAAATGGCCAGGCTTACCCACCAATGGGCTAGGTGAGTTTAATTCTGTAATTTACACAGTGAGATGGTCAGTCAAGGTAACCTAACAGATTTGGTGGTCTCTTCTGACTGTAAAACTATTAATTAATGAATTACAGACTTTAATATACTTAAAAGAAAGGCAAGGAAACCCTTTACAAATGGAAAAACTTAAAGCGGATTAAAATCAAAGTTCTTTTATAATATAATATTGATAAAGCTGTTAGTGAAAAAGTAAGTATAGTCCTTTATGCATAATAAACAGAAATCGGTTCATTTATATAAAAAATCATTTTTTATAAATAATCTTTGACAGACATAGCGTGCCTGAAAAAATAATGCTTGATATTGGACTGCAATTTAGCTTAATGAAGGGTTTGGGCATGTAACCCTAGTTCTCTTTATTCTCAGTATAAAGACTTGGTGGAAAATTGTGTCAAAATAATACGGAATCTTCCCTAAGGGCTCGTTGTTGAGTCTGAGTGCTCTGAATTTCCAAAGTCCAACCTGACCCTCACTGGAGCAGGAAATGCAAAGGTGGACAGGGAAGCAAGGAGACGTCAATGAACATCTTTCATAGCTACGCAGATTTCTGTTAACGTTGAACATTTGGCAGGGAAAAAAGATACCACATAGGAAGCTGAATCTCCAAGCGGCTTCAGCATGATGATATCCAGCTGCTCTCCAGCCCAAACAGTCAGATTCCTGTTTGCCACTCTGCTGACTGGAAGCAGCCTTCGGCACAAGTCCAAGCACAGCTCCAGCTCATGCGTCTGCATCCCCAGCGAGATGTGTGAGCAGCTCTGCGGTTAGTTCTACCTCAGCTGAAAAAAGTACCAGGGTGTCAGTTCCTGGCATTTTGTTAAGAAAAAGTGGAAAACAAAAATGCTTCTGTAGTGGAAGTTGAAGGCTGAGGTCTGAGCCAGAAGGGCCTTGACGCTGCCATCAGCCAGAAAGGAAAACTCTCTGCAGGCCCTAGGACCTGCTGCCATCTCATGAGAAGAATATTGCACAAGCGCCTGGTGGGAACCCATATGGGATATAGCCCAAGACCATCAAGTATTGAAAAGAAATGAGGCCTTTTCTTGAGACATAGACTGAAATGATTGCTTTTCCTGAGATGTCATCAGTGAGGAAAGGACCGTGAGTGGCTGAGACAGATGTGTTCCAGGGTGTTATATAAGCAGAACTAAGAACTTCCTGTTGCGGGCAGGGATAGATAAATTTGGCAAGAGATGAGTTCCCTTGTGTTCTAGCCGATTCTCAGAGATCAGAGCAGTTAGAGGTGGCTGGACTTATCTCTTAATGGGTATGCCAATTAATTGTGACTCTAGCTCTGACCCAGATTCATGAACAGCCTGTCTGCTCTAGGTCTGGTTGCGTTCAAGGGAAACAGTCAGATGCACAAATAGCACGGTTTATTTCGCTTGCAACATACAGATTCTTTTGGATTGTTGGTGATAAACCCACCAGGCTGTAGAATAGCTCTATAGCTTAATAAATACAATTGCAATTACAATACTCCTGGGGAAAAGCAAAACACTCAGCGTAACTGAGGTTCGATTCTTACCAAAAGGTATCCCTTCTGGGGTAGGTGAGGAGAACAAACCCTTCGATCTGTCCCCCCATAGAACTAACATTTATACTTGTTCTTATCTACTGTTGCAAAGGGTGGGGATGGGACTGTAGTCAAGCCTTTGTTAGTTGGCCTTTCAGTTGCACCAAACATTGATGACTTCCTCAGGATCTACTGCTAAACACAGGCCATTGCCCAGGTAACTGCTGCAATGGTAAGTGGGAGAATGAAAGAATGGAGCCACACTTGCTCCACTTCACATTCCTCCTTGAGGCCATGCCAAAACACAGACCATCAGGTCTCCGTCCAGCCTCAGTGTCTGCTCTGGCCACCAGATGTGTATCAGCAGTGATGAGATTTACCATTTTCAATTGTTTTTGTGCATCCTGCTTCCAACACTTCCCACCATGTTACTCATTCTTATGTGAAACTGCATAAATCTACCTAATAGTACATGAACTGTTGTTGATTAATGTTCCTTTTACATCCACTTTGATCTTTGCTAAGAATCCTTATTTGGAGGGGGGAAAAAGATAAAGCAGGAAAAGGAATCTGTCAGCTGCTCCTCAGGACTAGTTTCTGTGCTGGTTACATGATCCCAAACAAGCAGAACTCAGAGCATGCAAATATATATACCAGGAGAGATAGAAGTGAACAAATATCATTTAAGCTTTCCGAAGTAAGAAACTAGGCAGCTGTCCTCTAAAATCATTAATATGCTGCAAAGGTGACAGACTCTGTAAGAGGTGCTGTGACCTACATGAGTTTTACTGCTAGCTGAGACACTAGAGAAGGAATTAAATCCTATTATGGAAACGCTTTTTTTTCTAGCATAACCTCCAGAAACCTGCTCTGAGGACACTAGATGGCAGTGACAGCTTTGCTCCTTAGAGATCTGCACAGAACCAAAAATGATACGGTGGGTGAGGAAGCTGTAGCTAATTACAGCACATTCTTACATTAGGCAAAGGTATAAAGCACCCCACACTAATAAATATAATTCAATGATATTCTGTTGAAATGTGATCTCGGAGAAACAAATTAGGATATTAACATGTTTAAGATTCTTAATTTACATATATTCACTGTCAGAACCACTAATTTTTCAGTCTGTTGATAGTCCTTTTCTCAACATCAATGCAACACACTTAAACCAGCATACTCTGTGCCTAGTCCTCGGAGTAAAGCAGTTGCTTAGTTTAACTTCATTCATTGGAAAATTGCACACACGTAGACATATTCCAGCTCCTCAGGAACATGAGAGCCTTTCAGGATACAACTTGATTTCTAAGAAAATGACACTGTAGAATATGAAAGTAAGGCAAAAGTGGAGAAAAATATCAGTTGCAGAGAACCCAACTAAAACAACACGATATAATCAAAAGTGTCTGGAATACCAAGTATGTGATCACATCTACTTGGAAGAACTAAGGACAATTGCTAAGTCTTTCACAGTTCGTTCTGACCTAGGCTTGTGAATATTTTGCAAAGTATATGGCCTTGATCTTTGAATCCCTAATGCTGCCCAGATCAGTAAGAGTACTGAGCTAGGCAGAAATTGACTTTCCTATCCTGAAAATACTTTTGAGACTTTCAAACATCTTTATTGTGTGTAAGGGAATGAAACAACAAATTTTTAAAATGTTTAATAGAAAAATATTTGTCTTCTGGGATAATCTGTAGCCATATTGTCCATCAGCATACTCACTGGGGCTGGGGGAAAGAATGTACCATTTCAGGTTTTTGCCCAGATTGATTTAAACAAAGGTCTAGACCTCAATCTTCAGTCTTCTAGGTGAAAGAACTGCACATTCACTTATGCTGTGGTGAGTTTCTTTCCATCTGTTCTGCTGGACATGTTTTCTCTTCACACAAATACAATTGAACAGTCTCTTTAAAAAGACTAACTACCCGCTAAAAGGAAAGCTTATCTGGGATGTAGGACCAAGCCCTTCTGTCAACTAAATTGGCTTTTTTTGTACAAAATGGCATGTCTACACATACTGTGAGTCCACTCAATTTTAAGTTTTGATGATTCTGCTGTTTCTGATGAAAAACAATGTTTCCAGAGGAGACCCATGGAGACTATGTCTGACCTGGGATCTTTCTCTTTCCTACTTAACACAGTCTTCCTGTGGTTCTTCCTGTGGTTGATGCATCCTTTTGTGTCACAGTCTTTTGATTACATACTACAGTTTAAATTCTCAGCCAGTGCTGTTCAGGAGTATCTCTGGCACTCACTTCAGCTATTCCCTCAGCTTCGTGCACCATTACCTCCCATACACTGTGCTACAGACAGTGCACTGTGCCCCTGTCTTCCCCACAGAAAATAAATGATGCAGCATTTTGCTCTAAGAAAAATCTTTGCAGGCGGCAGAGAGCCAGGTACCACTTTCTTATTTACATGTCATAAAAAACTTCTTACTGTCATTGTAATGCAGGATGGTGCAGTTCTGTGTGTCTCTGAGTGATCCGCTCAAATTGTATCTTTTCCTTTTGCATGAACCAGAGCACAACCACGAGGCAGTAAGAGGCTTATGGAGCTATATTCTGAGAATGGTCACATCCATACTGCATAGTCTCTGCTGGACCTTGCATGATCCTGTTCTGCTCTTATTAAAAGAGGCAGATGGGCCATTTCTAGGGTCAAGTGTTGCTTTCTCCAGCCCAAATGACATTATGATGGTGCTTTGTAAGTTTACCACTACAGGGACTGCCACCCTTGGAAGAAAGTAAAAAAACTTCCTTTTTATATCTGCATGACTTGTGTTGTTGGAATATACTCTTCACAAGAACTCTTCAGAGCCCACCATGCTAAGAGGAACCTGTGGGATTCTGTTGGGAACCAGCTATATCTGAAGGGTCTGAGTTCACAATGACCTTCCCACTATCTGTTTATCTAACAGCCATCCTCAGATGTAGCTTGGGCTGTCTCTTAAGTCACGTCCCCCATTGTGCCCCATTCTGAGAGAGTTAAGTAGTTCAAGCACTGTAAATACCTGATACACAGGAACAGCCCTGCACTTACCTAGAGAGCACTAGGGAGGGAGCACACAGAGTAAGTGTAGTTGGAAAGAGGAGTCCATTTTAGGGAGTGCTTTTGCCTGTGCTGTTTGCTGGTGTCCCGTGAGTGGTCCACACCTGACAGTCCAGAGTCTCAGGCAGGAAGGACATGGGCAACTGTAGCTTTGGCTGGTGGAGTCAGTGCTGTTGGTAGAGGGACTGAGATAATTTAGGTGGACTTGGTAGATAACCGTGACTGGGGACTTCAGGGTCCCAGCAGTCAAGGCATACCAAGCATATACATTAAACTAATGGTTCCAGGTGAGTTTCCAGGTGAGTCAGGAGATCAGGTCCTCCTGACTGTGGTCCCTGTTCTTGTCAAGGAGATGGAGGTGTAGAAAGTGCCCCTCTTTAGCACTGACTGAGGATTATTAATATTAAAGTAGTATTTTAAATTGCTAATGTTAAAAACAATTACACTGGTACAGTTTTGTTATTGCTGGTGCTGAAATGAGTATCATCTGATGTGTGCTTCTTGAATTATGACTACTGATTCAGGGAAGGACTTAACTCCAAAAAACTTCCCTTCTCCATTCACACCATCCAGAGAATTATCTTTCTCCCTGCATTTACCACTGGCTATGGCTCTGGGTACCCTTGCAGTCACTTGATTGTGGCCTGGGCCTATAGGGCACCTCAATAAAAGAAGGTATGCAAGACTATGAGCAGGTATCACAGAAGCCTTGGAACACACTGTGAAACCCTGGCCACGGAGTACTGGTGAGGAGAAGATGTTACTGCTCACAGGGTTCAAGCCTAATAGGTTTGAAGCCAGATGTATAATGCTCCACAGGCCACCAGGGTCTGAAACAGATGTGTCTTGGCCTTGTCTTTCTATGTCCCTGGCCATAGAAAGTTGGTAACTCATAGATCTTACCCCTGGTCCCAAATTATGTGTTCTTTTGCTATAGCACATGGGTGGGTAACAGCAAGTAAAATCATGCAGAGCTGTGTGATAGGGTCTAAATACATTAGTGGTGCAGAGCAGCCAAGGTAAGACAAATGCCAGAAAAATTTGGTCATGGGAAGCTGCAACAATCCATGACATAAGATGTCATAATAATTGTCCTGTCTCAGACCGCCACAGCGAGACAGCGGCACCGGCACGCTCCGCTGCCGAGAACTGCACTTTTTTCCTCCGTTTTGGAGGTTTTTTGAGGGGGACGGGGGCTCCCTGACTCAGGGAAGCCCGAGGCAGGGGAGAGAGACCCGGCCGCCTCTCGCGAGAGAGTCCGAGAGGACCACGTGGCTGGGGGCGTTCCCGGGGAAACCGCGGCAGATTTAAACGCGGCGAACCCGGAACCGCCGCTCAGACCGCCACAGCGAGAGAGCGATAGCCCTTGCGCTGTTTGGCACGCGGCCAGCAGGGCGTGTGGGTGAGGGGCACAGGGACACGAAGGAAAAAGAAGAGAGCCAAACAAAAAACCCCAACAACACAAACCCAAGAGAAAACAACAATGGTTCTGATCAGGGCTAAACCTCCTGCAAAGAAGAACGTGGTGACACAGACAGGGGTCCTGCGGGAGCACGTCGGTGTCCAGGTCTCTGGCTGCAGAGAGTGCCAGAGTCTGGCACTGCTGGTGGAGGGTGACGGGGGTAGCACCTGTGT
>JAVSBS010002148.1:11943-28514 GCA_033124195.1 Coracias cyanogaster
TCCAGTGTTTCACCACCCTCATTGTAAAAAATTTCTTCCTTATATCTAGTCTGAATCTACCTTCTTCTAGTTTAAACCCATTACCCCTTCTCCTATCACTGCAGGCTCTACTGAAAATTTGCCCTCTGTCTTTCTTCCAAGCCTCCTTTAAGTATTGGAAGGTCGCAATAAGGTCTCCCCAGATCCTTCTCTTCTCCAGGCTGAACAACCCTAACTCTCTCAGCCTGTCCTCATAGATGTCAGTTGCAAACTTGCTGAGAATGCACTTGATCTCATTGTCTGTGTTACTGATGAAGATATGAAACAACACTGGTCCAAGTACAGACCCCTAAGAGATACCAGTTGTCACCGATCTCCATCTGCATATGGAGCTGTTGACCACTACTCTCTGAATGTGACTATCCAACTAATTCCTCATCCACTGAACAGTCCATCCTTCAAATCCATCTCTCTCCAATGTAGAGAGAAGGATGCTGTGAAAAAACCACGTCAAAGGCCTTGCAGATAGATGACACCCATAGCTCTTCCCTTGTTCACTGAGGTAGCCATTCCATCACAGAAGTCCATTAGGTTTGTCAGGCAGGACTTGCCCTTGCTGAGGAAAGCACCCATAAAATAGGAATATTAAAGCTGCAATTTGGAACAGAGACGTGGAAGTTTAAGAATGCCTTTGTGACATCAGTTTGTCTTTCTTGCATATGTGCATCATGACACTTTTGTAGGATTCCATTCAACCTTATATGGACGGGAAAATCAGTCAAGTAGGTACCTCTTGCTGTTAAGTGAAGAGAGAATTCAAGCACTACATTAAGTGGTAGAAAATGCAAGACCTGTTTAAATGAACGGAAACTACCTACAATAAGTACACTCTACTTTGGTTTTCTTTACTTTCACAATGAATTGATTCTAACTAAACTATTTTGAATCATGAGTAATGTCACAGAAATCTATTCTTAAAACTATATCAAATCAGAATGATAACGAACATGTTCAAAGCATATAAGTCTTCTCTTGAAGAAACTACAGGAATACTTTGCTGTCTATTATCTTCATGTCAATGTGTCAGGAATCAGAAGTAGAGCATAAAGATATGATTTTTACAAAGTACTGGATTCCCTTTATTTATTTCAGCCTCTACCTGGAAAGAAATCTTTAGTATATAATGTTGTAGTTTTCATTCTGGATTCTTAACTAATTTTGTCTGATATCTTCAGGCAGAAATATTAGCTAAGTACTTGAATAATCTTTTGAATGTCCTTTATGTTATATAATTTACCTTTTTACATACAAAGCAAATAGGTTTATTTAGGCCACGCCCTTGCTTTGGAGGAAGAAGCAAGTCTAAGTATCACATGAAGCAAAGGGTCTGTCTTTTATGTATATATGTCCCCTTCGGAAATGAAAACAGAAAGAAAAAAAGTATTTTGATTGCCTCTGTTTTTTTCTCAATGATTACATGTTTTTCACTTCAACAAGGAATTTATTTCACAGACAAAGCTACAACACAATTTCAGTGATTTCTGTAGTTACTAATGGTGTTGAAACAACTCCTTTTAATTGGAGGAAGGGTGTCCCCTACCCCCTGTCCTGCTCATTATGGTAAGAGAACCTTATATAGCTTTAATCAGAACGGAAATGTTAAGAGAAGCTAATAGGATAAAAGCTTACTGAGTTTTCCAATTACAATTCTTCTTTCTGTATTGTGGTTAAAATAATTTAACTCTCTTTTTCCTGGATTTTAGGTCAAGTGGAGGATGCTAAGAGTGTTTATTAACACAGGATTTTCTAGATTGTGATTTCAAACTATCTTTAAAATACTAAGAAACTATATTGTTTTGTATCGGCAGATTCCACAGTTTAGAAGCACAAAATCTGTGTTATAAAGCAAAGCAATCTACACAAAAGTAAGTCTGAATTATATTCAAGGTTACGACAATGTAGCAATGCTAAACATGCCATTTATAGCTGATTTACATTTACTTACTCTGGCTCACACAGTAGAATTTTTAGTAAAAAGAAAAGTTAAAAGGAAGAATGTTGACCAATTAACAAGTAAAAACGAATTACAGGTTTTGAAGAGGCTGTTGTATTCGGTGCTTTCATAGCCTTCCAAAAAATGGGGTTTTATAACCATGCTTGCTATAAGGTTAATTTTAAGAGGAAGACAGGATTTCAGAGCAAAGTTATGAACAGAAGATTTTGGTATATACATTTTGTTGTACACCAGGCATTAAGACTTGAAGGAAAATATTTGGAAATATTTTATGATCTGGCTATTGTTATCCTTGGTCATCAGCAATTACATTTTTAATAATTATAGAGGTTACAAGAGATCTTGTATGATTGGAGAAAAAGAAAGAGAGTGGTTTCTATTAAAAGGAAGAAATACAATTACAAATATTTATAAATGAGTCAGTGTAATGTCATTCTTTGGTTGGGTTCTCAGAAAACATATTTAAAATACATTTCTAAATGCCTAGAAGAGATATAATCAGGTCATAGTAATGATTTTTTGTGAATGTATATTAAACAAAAGCTATTACCTCTTTTAAAAGAAAAAATGGATCTGTATAACATTAATATTAAATGTCACTGCGTATTGTCTTCATGCTAAATCTGCTTCTGTTAATTTTTTATTTTATGGACTTAGCATAGCGTTTAATAAGTTTACAATGCATGTAAAAGGAATATTTGTTCTTAATCACAATAAAATGTAGAAATATGGAAATGTTGAAATCAGTATGTAGAAATATAGGCTGAAAAATATCTATATAGGTAGTAATAATCTCAGGATGACTGTGAATCACTAGCTAAATGTGGTTAAGTATACCATGATCTTACAAAAAAGGGAAATAATGATCTAAGATCTCTGAAATAAAATCTTATAAATAATCTGCAATAGATATTACTTGACATTAAACAGGATTCTTCTGAATGTCACATGGACTTTAAATGCTATGAGAAATGGAGAAAGTCCATTTGACAGCATAAAGAATTACAGAAGTTAGGGGAAGAAAAAGGCACTACCAGACCCAAAACCAAAAAAACAAGCACCAACAAAATCTGAGATAAATGCTATGAGGAACTGGACAATTACATAAAAATAAAAGTTGACATGTGATCTAACAACTTTCTTCTACTAACATGACATACTTGCCCTATTTTTACACTCTTGTATTACTTTCCTACACAATCACTTCTCATGACAGTAAAAATCAACCAGTTGCTACTTAAGCCTAACTCAGTACAGCCATTGCTATATAAAAGAGGCAATAATCCAGACATAATTATTAAGTTGTCCTCGATTCTATGGCCAGTTCTGCTCAATATATTTATCAATTATTTGGATGCAGGAGTTGAATGCACCATTAGTAAGCTTCCTGATACCAAACTGGGAGGTGCTGTTGACTCTCTCAAGGGACAAGATGTCTTGCAATAGGATCTAGATAGATTGGAGCATTGGGTTATCATTAATGGCATGAAATTTAACAAGGCCAAATGCCCCATTCTGCACCTAGGATGGGTAGCACTGGGCATGAGTATAAATTGGAGAGGAATGGCTGGAAAGCAGCCCTGCAGAAAGGGATCTGGGGCTGCTGGTTCACATCAGGCTCAATAGGAGTCAGCAGCATGCCCTGGCAGCCAAGAGAACAAACCACATCCTGGGATGCATCAATCACAGTATAACCAGCCACTCAAAAGAGGTGATTATCCTGCTGTATTCAGTGTTGGTGCAGCCTCACCTTAAGTACCATGTGCAGTTGTGGGTCCCACAAATTAAAAATGATGTGGAGATCCTTGAATGCAATGAGAAGAGGACAACAAACCTGGTGAAAAAGCTGGAGGAAATGCCCTGTGAGGAGTGGCTAAGGACTTTGGGCTTGTCTAGCTTGGAGAGAAGGAGGCTGAGGGGTGACATTATTGCTCTATACAGCTTCCTAAGGAAGGTGGTAGTGGAGAGGGGCATGCTGATCTCTTCCTGGGATCCAGTGCCAGGACATGTAGGAATGGTTCAAAGTTGCATCAGGGGAGGTTTAGACTGGATGTTAGAAGACATTTCTCTGCTGAGAGGGTGGTCAAACACTAGAACAGCCTCCCTAGACAACTGAAGACTGTCAGTAGTTAAGAGGTATTTGGATAATGCACTTAATAACATGCTTCAACTTTGCATAGACTTGTGCCCTAAAATTTAGTATAAGATTTAGCAGTTTAACACACCACTAAGTATCATGATAATTCACTTGTATAGCTCCTGGATCAAACAATCAGATCAGACTTGTAGTAAATTACATTGATGCGCAGGCAGAGACATAAATATACTCTCATTTCATGTGAACTGGTCTTCTGATATACTTGCACAGATCTTAGTGGAACTTCTCCTCATTCATTGCAGTATGGCATTAGTGCTTTCACTCAAACATAATATTAGTACTTGTTAATAAATATACACATTTAAAATGAAAATATAGTAACGTATTAAATGTAAATATAGATGTTATCAACTAATTTACTATTAGTAAAAATATGCACAGGGGAAAGGATGAATGGATGAGTAATTTACCCCTCTACTCAGTACTGGTGAAGCTGCATCTTGAGTACTGTGTTCAGTTTTGGGTCCCTCACCACAACAAGGACATTAAGGCACTAAAGCATGTCCAGAGAAGGGCAACAAAGATGCTGAAGGGTCTAGAGCACGTCTTATGTGGAGCAGCTTAAATAACTGGCGTTGTTTAACCTAGAGAAAAGGAGGCTCAAGGGAGACCTTATCGCTCCCTTCAACTACCTGAAAGGAGGTTATAGAGAGGTGGGAGTCAGTCTGTTCAACCAGGTAACAAGTGATAAGCAAGTTGTGCCAAGGGAGGTTTAGACTGGATATTAGAAAGCATTTATTTACTGAAAGGGTTGTAACTCAGAGGAACAGGTTGCCCAGGGCAGTGGTGGAGTCCCCATCTCTGGAGATATTTAACTGTGCTGTAGGCATATTGCTGAGGCATATGGTATAGTCAAGGACTTGTCAGTGTTAGGTTAATGATTGGACTCTATGATCTGAAATGTCTTTTCCAATCTAGGCAATTATGTGATTCTGTATTCGTGTTATCTAAATCAAGTAACATTTTTGACAGTGTCTGTCAAAGAGACTGGACAAATACAAGCAACTGTATGAAGTAGAGCACTTTATGGTAAAGACCTGATGTCAGTACTCTATACATTTAAGGATATTCTTTTTTTCACTTTAGACGTGGTAAAATCTGGTGCATGCACCAAATGTGTTTCTGAATTACACCTTTCAGTTTACTGAAAGGAATTTTTTTCACTCTCTCTGGGACTTCTCCACAATCTGAACCAAAGCACAGTAACTGAATACAAGTGGGGGATTCACTTAAAAGACACAGTCTGGATACCAGACAAAGTTATATTTTATAGTCTGGATCTGCATTCCTTGTCTATCTTCTCTTTTTTAAAGGAATCCTGGCCACAATTGACATAATAAGCCTCACTATATGTGTATAATGTAGCCAGATTGCTAGCCTGATTTTGCAGTGCTTCCACTTTTTTTACTAATTGTTCATTCTTTTCTAACCAGGTTTTGGATTTTGTAGCTGTCTTTTGCTGGCTGAGTTTTAGCTGGGTTTTTTTGCCATTACTTGCATGACAGAAAGGTAATGAATCTTATATCTGTACTGTGATAAAAAGTGACCACAGCTAAACAGTGAAATGAATCTTTCATTGACTTGTGTGGTATTAGTGTTTATGAATTACTCCAGTAATCAGTTTATAAAGCCAATGTCTATACCCGTTAGAGACTGCATTTATATAGATCAGTTTTTACCAAAATAACTCAATATGGAGCTCTTTTTCACTTTAGACTATGCAGGTGAGAGTCAATTTAGTCTTTGCTAGATGAAGGCTCAATATGGTACCAGCAACAGTAAATATTTAAGAAATTTTAAAATGAGTGGTTCACACATGTTACATCAAAAGAATAAATAAGTTTGCATGGTTGGTCATGTATACATGCTACTGATATTGCCCTTGAGAGCTCAGAGATATAAACATAAAAATCTCAAATAAACTTTCCAAAAAGTGGAAAACCAGCAAATATGAGGAAGAGGAAATTTCGGTTACTCATTAAGAGCGGGAATGAGCTCCGGAGTCATCACCTAAATGTAGAAGTGTATGCATGAACTAGGTATCTAAGACCTCATTATACTCAGTGCACCAGAACACAGTGGTTGGATTCTGGAGAGCTATCCAATGCACCCTGAAATACAAATCTATGTTTGGAGAGCTCTATGGCTCTATTTGCAGATATCTGCATTTAGGTGAAGGAACTCGAAGCACCACATTAATATAATTTTTGTTTGTATAAGACTACTTACTATACAAATTATGGATTGGATTTTTATTTTCCATACTGTATTCTGTTTGGAGGGTGACTCTTACACTGATATCACAGCTTTTAATCTCAATGAATTCAGATTCAGTGTATCATATCCCACTGGGTATGACCAATTTCTTAAGAATTTAATGGGATTCTATCTAACTTTTGGAAATTTAAAGTGTTACCTTTTTTTTTTTCTTTTCATTTCTCCTTTTTACTTTATTCTCACATGGGTTTAAGACAGTAAAATATAGCATCAAAGAGAGAATCTAGGACTTTGGGAACCCAAACTAAATTCTGGCATTAAGTGCAAATAACAGTTTAATGGTTCCTGGTAAATTTATTTCCAAATGTAAACCTTTTTCCACCCAGCTTATCAGAGTACAGGTGATGTGTTACTCTTGATTTAGTGGCTTGTGAATTAAGTCTTCAGCCATCTCTTTTGATCTGGGTTTGGTCATACACTGTTGATATACAATATTCTGAGGAGAAAAGAAACATAATTCTGAGTAACGTTGTAAACAATGGCAGAATATGTAACAAAAATAGCCATGACATAAATATGTCATACCTGAATCAAGAATGCTGCCATGCACAGCATATATTTAAAGAAATTTTGTGTAGAATATTACCTCATCTGGACTTAAGAGAAAGGAGTTAATAAGACAGTAGGTTCCATACCAAATTGTTCAAAATATTATTCAAGTTCTGGGATGCTGTGTGCACTGAAACATATATGAAATAAAAATAAAATTTTATATAATAAAAGTATATATACTTATGGCAATTATATACATTCTTACTCATTCATATATATTAGTTATAAGTTATATAGCACAACATAGTACAAAATACCCAATTATGAGTATATTTGCACATAACAAAGATAAGCAGTAATATATTTAAATTTAAATATGAAGGTTAGAATAATAAAAATGGAAGTTTCATTGTCAGATATTTCTCTACTTAAATAAATACGGAGAAAAAGATATTCTAGATTTTTCCCCATACTTATTGCAAGCAATCAAATTTATTTGAATGGAGTACATCTGTCTGTAGGTAACGAAAGACTATATCAGTAATGCTTTTTTCCCTTGGACCAAGTCGTATAAGACATTTGATGACAAAGCAAAAAATAATTTGTCCTTTTAGTTGAAAAGGAAAGACAATTTCACACACTCATTCTTATTTTTTTTTAAACAAATTGGACCTTCACTGATAAAATGTGTGATATTGAAAAATTTAAAACTTTACATGATTTATTACATGCAGGGAAATTGAGACAGTGTCTAGTATATAGAGTTAGATGCAGTAAAAATAAACATATATGCTCTATGACAGAAAATTTTTTTGTTGTCACTTTTGAAATTATGATCTGCCAGATACTCTAGCAAATGGTCATGAGTAACTACATTACTGAGGCAATGATGCCAGAAGCAGAAAAAAAGCAGTACATTTGCTTGAGTCTGACAGCAAAATCCTCAGTTTTAGTGATGGGGTTTTTTTTACTTCCAATCTGTATCTTTAAAAAGTAAGAGATTTTTGTTTGTTTGTTTGACTGTTTCTTTTTCCTTTCTCTTTGCATTCTCGTGGGGTTTATACTGAAGTGAATCTATACTAGTGTAGCGCAGTAAGACATTCTTTTTACCAGAATTTGCTAATTCAAATTAGAAAAATGTGAAAAACAAAGTGAGTTTGCTCAAAATTTATACTACAAAACCCTTTTTATGTGATTACATTATTAGAAACCAGTAAATAAATGAAACAGAGATGTCAGTTAAATATGACATGATTGCCTTGGTCAGGGTCTGCCTTCTACAGTGAAACAAACATAGAGGAACAATGTTATTTTTCTCCCTCTGTCACTTTGTCTTTGTTTTCTAATTTTCTTTTAAATTCATTTTCCTTTGAACCCAGTGTCTTTGCCTCTTGGTCTCTATCCCTATGTTTCTTCCAGACTGTCACCTTCCTCACAAACCTGTGATGTCATATTGTCTTTAATATATATATAAAATATTCTGATATTCTTTCATATAGACACACACATACAGATAAATAAAATCCAGAACTCTTTGCATTGTCTTGTTCTCTTTTCACAAACTGTAAGACCAAGGGTAAAAGGAGAGGACATGGCTGTTCATGGTTGTAATGTCAGTAATTTTCCCTGTTCCATGGCACAGAAGAGGTCACAAATTATAAAGTGACCTAAGGTCATCCTAGCTTTGCCTTACTTCTGAAATTTGGCCGGTACTGCCAGACTTAGGGAAAGCATGTAAAAACCAGGACATGTACTAGATAATTCTCATGCTTATAGTTTTTATCCTGATTTATCATTTCAGCAATGATAGTTCAAATAAAAAGATTACTTCTAGACACACATTCTGCTGAGCATTTCTGGAGCCAAGAAAAAAATGAAAATACAAAAGATTTGTTAAGAACAGCAAGACAGACAAGTACTGTCAGAATACAGAAAAGAGAGACCCATTAGGAATCTGACACAGTTATCTAAGACATACGCAAACTAAAACTACACAGTGCTTTGGGTTTTTATTTTTTCCACAGAACACTCCTCTGTTGCACAATGACATCTCTACCCCTTTTGTTTCCTATCTCCTAAAGTTAAGGACAGTTTACTGTAATAACCTTTTGATAAAAAGATTGGTGATTCAAAGTTATAGCAGAGCGTTGTGATGGTCTTTCCTGATTTCCTGAATAAAAAAACCCCATAGAATATCATCCAGTGGTGTTTGCTTTCAGTTCGTAACTTCTTTTTAAGCCAAGCATGCCATTGAGAAAAATCTCCACATCTGATTTAAAGACTTCAGTTGAAGAAGCACATACCATATCTGTAAGTAATTTTCCTTACCCTTCCCTGTATACTTTCAGTTTCCTACTACTAGATCTTAGTAAACATTTGTCTGCCCGAATGTGTATTTGTAGATCATGACAATTCAACTCTTAACCTTCTCATGGTTAACAATGTATCAAGAGCTTTTTTCTATAGTCTTTCAGTAATTTGAGAAAGGATTTTTTTTTCCAGAATAAGACAGATATAAGAATAATCAGCGTGACAATCTGCACTTGTCAATGAGCAAGCAAGCCTGTTTCCTGAATCTATTAAATGCTCTGGTTGCTTTATATCTTATTTTAGAAAAAATGTCTCTATCAAACTGTTGTGCAGAAAAATGTCATCGACTGACAGTAATGGCATATTTTAAAATACATTAGCATAGAAAATACAATAATCTATTAATGTATAAAGGGTAAATTAGAATGTAAGATCTATTACTACTACTGATTCAAACTGAAAAACATAAATATTTAAGGAGAAAAAGATACTGAAAAGACAATAAAGGTTTCACAGAGAATAGTGAGGAATAAGTTAAAAATGACTCCATTATTAATTACTTAATTAAAAAAGGTTCTCGGAAAGAGCAGATAATATCAGTTATACTAATAAAACTTGAAGATTTATTAGCATGGCTGTTTTTAAATTGAAGGTAGACAATTAAGAGCAGAGTAAACCTTGTTGTTTCCCTAATTTGGCTGCTAGCCTTTGCTTGTTTCATTTACACTGATGTGAATCTGTGTAAAAGTAGCCATGCCTGAAACCATATTTTAGTAGAAAATTCTGTATCTGAGCGGTGACTTGCAAGTACTCTTGGATTTCTTTCTGCTGCTAAACAGCACATTCATCATACAACTATATAAGCCTTTATTTGGTAGTGTCTGCAGGAGAGGTAGGTATGGATATGGTTTCCCTATACTTTATGTTGGACAGCTGTCTCAAAGTCTTTATTATAAGACAGAAATTTTGTAACAGCCCTGGCCTATTTTGGCACTGAACAAACCTTACAGAGACACATGTGAATAGTATTTTATTTTCTCATCATATGAAAAATATTCAGCTATTAAAAATTCAGTCCTCTTATTCTCAAATTTGAACTTTTCATCTGACTCAAACAGAAACATATTATCTTTAAAAGCAGGAAAAATTGAGCATAATTAACCGTATCAATTTAACATTGAATCCTTAAAAGTGGCCCTGTGCTAGAACCTTATTGCCCTCATTCTAAAATTATATAATACAAATCACCACTTAACATCCACCAATGTGATAAAACTTTGCTACATACCTATACCTTTTCTTCTCCAGCATGAATTCAGATAAGGTATGACATTTTAAGCTGATGTATACAAACTACTATCTTTCTAAATAATAATAAATATAAGAAATAGCAGAGAACAGATTTTAAAGTATATGTTAAAATTGCCACCTTGATAAATGACCTCACACCATAGGGATTCCATAAACCTTCTTCTGTTATTCAGTTATAAAAGTGCTTCAAACAGCAATCTTCCTTCTCATCCTCCTTTCCTCCTCACTTTATGCCTACCAAGTAATTAAGGAGGAGTTAAGGAACAGTATAAATGACTTCATCTCTCCCAGCAGTTTGCAAAACATGACTAAAACTGTGAATTTTTTTTTTTTTTTTTTTTTTTTTTTTTTTTTTTTTTTTTTTTTTGTGGTAATAGAAGATTACATATGGAGCAGGCATGAAAATGACCTTCTCAGCTCGGCACTTTTATTGAGCCCTGCAGGACAATTGCAAGACCATTACTACATAAGGGTATCCTAGATTTGCGAGTTAGGCCTAATTTACATTATTTCATTAGAGATTTATACTACATTAATAGGAGCTTTCCTTGTTAGTTGTTGCTCTCTATATCGCTAATTGAATTACGTAACTAAATCATGAATTATAAATGAACACAATCTTTTTATTTTTAAAATAAATTCCTCTTGTTTTAAAAGTAAAGAAAATATGTTTTGATCTGTTTGTATGCAGAACTAGTGACTTCATATAATGCAAATCTATTTAGCAGGTTTTGTTGTTACTATGCTTGTTTTTAACTAAGTAAAAACATGCAGTTGTGCCCAAAGTCTATTTACAAAAGCCTCTCCGTTTTTACATGTAGAATTTGTAGTTTTACATAATGTAAATCTATTTAGTAGTCGTTTACCCAAAGTCTATTCAGACATCCTTGTTCATCTGGGGGAACTGCACTGCAAAAAGAGCATAGTAATTGCATGCTAAAAAAATACCCCTGAGGATCTGCAGCTAAGGGTGAACCACAAAAGGTCAGGAGTAAGAATAAGTATTTGCCTTAGTCAGGTTGTTTTTTTTTTTATTTCTTCTTTTACTCAATATTTAAATCAGTGATCAGAAGTTGGTGCTAACTAGGAATAAATTAAATTAGGTAAAAATCCCTCAAGTCAAAGCTGGTTTGCAAATGGCAGTGAAATATGTTTACCAGAAAACGTTTTACAGCTACCATTGGAATAAAGAAAATTGGGTAATGCGATGTCAGAGCTAAGATGTAATGAAGTTCTTTCTGAAGTTTGACATAATCAGTAAAAAATAGAAAACATTCTGAGAAGAAAAATATTTATCTTGAATGATAGTAAACCTTCATAGTTATTAATATGATGCAAACATAATATCTAAATATCAGAAATTAGAATAAGGTAGCATTCCATACACAAAGTGATCTATAATATGTTGCAAAAAATATTTCTCATGTAATGTGTCAATGAAATATTTCCCAAAGGAATAATGAATTGAAAATTTTTGTTTATAAGCTAAATACAGTAGCTTCAAGATTTTTATTTGATCTTCATGCATTTTAATTGTGGAATTAAAAGTCTTATCTATTTTAAAGCTAGTCTTCTACTTTTCTTAGACCTATATATATGAACAGTAGCTTATCATTAATATCCAAGGTATTAGGAAAAATCTTAAAACATAAAAATTTTGTATTATGAAGCTGTAAGTGTCTTTTGCTAGGAATTGTACCTTTGGGCATGTTTGTACATTAACCAGCATGTTGGCGTAGAGCTGTTTTCATTTAGTCTGGATTAAGACTCAGATTTGGTCATCTTCCCTGGTCTTTTCCTTCTCTAGGAAGACTGGAAGTGTGATTCAACTAACAGGAAATTGTGTTCAATACATGGGACATGTTCTTCAACAGGACAACCTCACTGATAGTCCAGCAGTACATATGGTACTCACATTCATACATATTAAGACCTTGTGTCTTCGTCTATATTGGGTGAAGGTGTCAGATATGGGCTGCAGTGTGGCCTTTGTGAGGAGAGGCCAGCGGTTGCGCTGTGCTTGGACAAAGACGATTGCAGCCAGATCAATCAGCCTCACTGCAGAGCATAGCTGAGCCCCTCAGTCATGTAGGTGGTTCTTCTGGGAAAATACATTTGAGAAAAACACCACATGGCTGTGAGGAATGAGGGAAAAAAATTGTGAGAAGCAACCCCACAAACATCAAGGTCAGAGAAGAAGGAGCGAGAGAAGGTGCTGCAGGTGTTGGAGCAGAGATTCCCTTGCAGCCCATGGAGACATGATGGCAGAGGAGGCAGCATTTCTTAGTGCCCGAATCTATTTTATTTGGCAATAAATTAAAATATTTTTTCCCAAGTTGAGCCTGTTTTGCCCATGATGGTAACTTGCAAGTGATTTCTCTGTCTTCATCTTGACTGACAAGTGTTTTTCATGTAATTTTGTCCATCTCCTTTGCTGAGGAAGGGGAGTGATACAGCTGCTGGATAGGCATCTGGCAGCTGGCAAAGGTCAACTCATCACATCATTAAGAGTAGACAGTACAGAAAGGCCCACACTAATAGCCAGTGAGACTTCTGAAGAAGCTAAGCTGGAGCAACACAAACATCTACAATAAATTAAGAGTTATTAACTCTTTGGGGATATAAGAACAGATTCTTATTAGTTTACTGTGTATTAAAAATATAGTAAGTGGAAACTTACTATAGGGTATTTCAGAACTCTTATGAGGTCATAAGCATTTACTTTTCATGTTGTGATTTACGATATTTCAAAACTATCAATTATTCAAAGTGAGCCGCGTTAACTTAGAACCATCTCCGTATTTAATATGAATGCAAACTTCACTGACTGGTATCTTTAACTTCTGACTGATCTACAATCTAGATTTCATATTTCTGTCTCACTCCTTTGCTTTTGAGTTCTGTGCTTGGAAAAATCAAGATATAGTCTTCAACGTTGAAAATTTACTTTATTGATTGGAGATCAAGATACACATTATTTGGAGGTGGGCAAACTTATTGAAGTACTTCAGAAACTTTTATAAGTATTTGAGGTTGAAAACAAGGAGAATTCTGGGCTCGTACAATATAAAATAATTTAAAACTATTGGAACACTTTTCCTAATTTGGGAAACTGGGAGGTTCCCCAGTTTGAATATGGGGAAAGCTTTTAATGCATAATGAACTGTGAATGGCAGTTTAAACGTCTGATCACCCAGGACTAGATGCAGTGTAGAGCAAATGTCAAGAGTCCAAAGAAACTAACTGCACTAATCAGGGTATTGCAATGGTCTATTAACCGGCTTTCTCTGCTGACTCTTTGCTACTCCAATATATATGGCTAAGTATTTGATCTTTAATGACATAGAAATACTAAAGGTTTTGGCAGTTGGATTCTGAACATTCATCTTTTTTTCCATCTTGTTTTCCTTTTTCAACAGTTATCAGGAACTCTTTTTGCATAAGCAGTAATAACTTGTTATTTTGAAACTATCTACCAAAGTACTTTGTAAAAAGTAGAAAAAAAGCAGAAGGATGAGAAATCAAAGTTTCATCCTCTCCTGATACTGCCAGTGTTCCTGGCAAAGGACAGAAGAAATCCATTTATCTTTCAATTCACCTGGCTTTGCTTCCATCTCCAACAGAAACTGAAAAACAAACTTGCTGTTGTATATATAGACACACACTATCTATTTGAAATATTTCATATACGACTGGAAGAGGATGGGAAAAATATAAGACTGCAGAATTTTTTTTCCTAATTGTCTCTTGTGGGGTTTTCTTTTTTTTTTTTCCCCTCTGTTTTTGTTTTTTGTTTTGTTTGGGCTATGTTTTTCTTAAATCTGGATTCTATTTGTAGTTGCTTCTGGAAATTCCTAGGGGCTTCTGCAGCAAACAATTTCTGCTAGCTGTTTCCTGAAAAGACATCCTTATTAAAAAGGAATGGCAGCAGCAGTCTGTAACAGACAGCTAAGTAGGGAATATCAAGCTCCTGCTCATCTGCTTTGGGGAGCACCTGTTTAGCTGATACGCAAGAGTGAAGATAACACAGATATCAACTTTCACCAGGGCAAGGGATGTGAAAGGGGCCTAGAAGTTCTGCTCCGAACAGTCTGGGACTCTGAGACCAAGGCGATAATACGATGTGGCCATTTCTTTATCTTTTACCATCTTGAGAACATGCCCATGGCAAATTGAGTCTTTGACTCAGATAGAGTTGCAGAGGGTGGGCTTCACCTGGGCCTGGGGCTGAAGGGGTGCTCTTCCCGTTCTGAGGTGACATTGGGAGGTATAGGATGAAGAACTCAGCAGATCACATAGTATCAAGACACTGAATAGGAAACTACTTGTTTTCACAGATGTTTTGCAGAGGCAAAAGCATTGAATCACATGGTGCAAGGAAGGAGGAACAGCTAAAGGCTATGCTTAATGGCAGAGAGAGACTCCAAAGACAGGGGAAACTAAAAGCTTGTGGCAACAAGAAAAAAATTATCCATTATCCTCAGCATCAGTGCAATGGTCTCATTGTCAAGGAAGGGGAGCAAGCCCAGTTAAGGCAGGCCTCCAAGCCATCTTGGTATAGAATGACAATTAGCACTGAAAGGAAGCAGTGAGTGGCAATGATTGGAGATACCCTTCTGCAAGGGATGGAGGCACAAGTGGTTCATCCAGGCAGACTGTCCTGGGAGATTTGTTGCTTGCACAGGGACAAATTGAAGTTGTTGCTGCAGAAACTCATACGGCCTTTGGAGCCAACCCTTGCTGTTCATCCACATGAACATTAAACTGTCAAGGGAGACCTGGAAGAAGTCAAAAGTGACTACACAGTCCTAGGGTCAAAGGTGATGGGTTGAAGAACCCCAGAGGTCTTGATCCTACAGATGAACTGACAAGGCTTGGTTAGAAGAGGATGCATCTTAAAAGTTACCTATTGGCTGTGGCTGGTGCTACACACAGGACTTTGGCTATTTTACCATGCTCCCATCTTTGAGGAAAAAGAACTGCTAAGAAGATACCAGGCTTTGTTAACAAAAGAGGGCAAGAGCACCTTTTCCAGCAATTTGCTAATGTTGTGAGGAAAGCTTTAAACTAGGTATGTAAGGGGATGGTGATAACAGCTTGCAGATAAGTCATGGAACAGGTGGTAAGTCCCTGGAGCAGTGTCATTGGAGTAAGACTCATAAAACATGAATGTGATAAAACCTAAAATGAAAGACTTGCACACAATGCCAGCAGCCTAGGAAACAAACAGAAGACAGAATTTCAAATGCAGGTGCAAGGATACAGGCTTTTTCAGAAAGACAGGGGTAGAAGAAGAGAAGATGAAATTTCCTTTTGCATCAGGACCAGCACAGATGTTTAGGTTACCTGTTCTAGTCTTTGGGGTTAAAATCAGAGGAGAAAGGGCTTTGTGGTAGAACTCTATTACAGGCCATCCAATCAGAATATAACGAAATCAGAGGCCTGTGGCACCTGTAGATTGCAAGTACACTAGGCAACATATAATACATATTAGTTTGCTTTGAACCTAGTATAGTACAGAGGGGTCATATTTTCAGTCAACATGCATTGGTTTTTGGAAAATAATTTATGTTTATTCTTGAAATTGCCTTTGATTCAGGCAAATTCTCTCTCTCATTCTCCATTGTGAAGAAAGAGACTAACAACAAAAACAGAGGTTTATGGAAGTGAGACCATATAGATCATTATGGCAAGCAAGTAAAAGCTATAATATAAGCTTTCTACACTGATATTTTTATGGTCCCCATTGAACATCCTATTTGGTCACCGACAGATTGAGAGATGTTTGCATAAAGATGTATCCTATCAAATGTCTTGTGGACTGACTTGTCCTCAAGTTTCAGGTCTTATACTAATCCCATTTTAACACGAAGTCCTCCTACTAATTGTTGTGTCATTGCGTGATAGAACAACTGGCTAAATGAAGACAAATATGTTTATTTTTATTCCTCTAGGTCAGGGGTCTTCAAACTATGGCCCGTGGGCCAGATGCGGCCCCTGGGGGTCCTCAAACCAGCCCGTAGGTATTTA
>JAVSBS010002149.1:0-30221 GCA_033124195.1 Coracias cyanogaster
AATACTCACTTCCACACAGTCATTAGAGGTCTGTATCTGGGCAGAGAGGGGTGAAAAGGAAAGCAAGAGAAGGAGCAACACCCAGGAGGAGCAGTTTAGCTTGCCAGTCAGTCTGAAATCAATGAAAGGTGCTGCATCGAGTCTTTTGCTTGCAGCCCCTGGCACTTGTATGCACCAGTGTCAACTTTGTTCTCCTAATGTATAAACGAAATACCTTTCTTCTGAGCCAGTGAAGAAGACACACACAACCACTTTCTTTTCCCTCCTCTTTAAAGGATGGCAAACGCATTTATCTCACCGAACTCACATGGGTGCCGTGGAGCATAAACTGAGAAGGGGCTGGGGAATAGCAGGTACAGCTGAGCTTCAACAGCCCAGCTCCCAGCCTCTGCAGAAGGATTCGCAGCTCTTCAGTTGTGCAAGGCAAGCCGAGTGTGCTTGCCTGGAGGCTGAATGTAGCCTAATACTGCTAATACTGCTACATCACTGCTTTCAACATGACCATCACAGCCCATTAAGGATGAAGTAGCTGTAGATTGTATTTCTTTTTTGCTCATGCCTTCACATTTATTGCAGATAAAATACTTTGCAGAATGCCCATAAAGCTGAGTATAGCTTTTTGACTGGAATTACACAACGCTGGCAAAACATTCAGTGATAGGACATGTTTTACACCCACAAAACTGCATCTTTTTAACAACATTACTTATTTTTCCAGTGGAGAACTAGGACGTATTGGCACAATTACACTTTTACCGGTACAGCTATATATATGCAACAGGCATTTTTTTACATGCCTTTATATACATATACCATGATACTCATGATAAGCAACATTTGTACTGCTGGGCTTGTCTCACTGAATGGAGACACTTGGCAAGAGGTTAGTCAGTAAGAGCAGTTCAGGCTCCTCTCTGGCTCAGCTCTGCTCACTACTCTTCAAAAAACTGGGGAAGATGATGAGAAACTGTGGCTGCTTTGGCATTATTGCTTAATTTACACAGGGTGGCAATTTGGTCTCAGAAAACCAAAATAAAATTCAAAGACAACGAAAAATCATTCAAAACCCAAACTGTCCAAGGCCAAACCAAGGAAATGGAAAAAAAGCAGCAAGGTTAAAAAAAAGATAATAGCGTTTACACATGGAAAATAAGGGTAAATGACAAATGAAGTGACAGCTTTCTAGCAAAGGGAGAAGTGGGGCAAACTGCAGATGGAAATGTTGTGCCGGGGGGAAGAGAAGGGACCCGGCAGGGAGTGGGAGTGGGAGCTGGAGCAGGCAGGAAGGAGGGATCAGCACATGATGCTGAGCACAGGGCTGGCCCAGTGGGAGGGTTACACAGAGTTAACAGCTTAGCCACAGCAGACCTTTTGCGGAGGCACCAGAGAGGGCTGAGATCTCTGTTCAGCCTCTAGCTGGGTCACAGGTATCCTCTGGTCCCTGCGGGAACGGGGGCTGAAATCCTGCTGTCCCTGGGAAATCACTGAAAAAACTGCTTTCACAGTGCAATGGCAATTTTGCACTTTGGCAATCTGGCTCACGAAAGTGGAGAGGAACTGGGAGAGGCTCAATGTTTTCCAGGACCAGCTGTGGGTATCTGGCTTGCAGGAGACCCATGGGAGGCAGGACTCGGAGTAAAGGCACAGTCTCTATCATGACCACATGCCCCACTGGGCATGGGAGCTGCATCCTGCTGCTGCCAGAGATGTCGGTGGCACCTCCCATCCACCCTGGACAGCTGAGGTGTGGTGAGACTTCCAGGAGCCGATCTGGAAAAAGGGGATAAACAGCGCTCTGCAGTGCTTCCTGTGGGTCTGACAAAATTTGGGGCCCAGCTACATGCCCCAAAGCAGCGCTGGGTTTCCTAAGGGGAGAGGAGTCACCAGGGCAGCATCCCAGGCAGTCAGGCTCTAGCCTGGGCACAGCCATCAGCCTGGAGAACCATGGCCATGCTGAGGGTCTGCTGCCTGCTCTTCAGCCTGTTTCCTCAGAGCTGAGCAGAAAAGCAAAATGCCTTCTGCTAAAAATCATGTCTAGAGATACTTTATAATAACATTTTCAGTCAGATGTCACATTGCTCGTGGTATAAAATTCCAAACTGATCTTCTTCAGTTGTCACTGTTTTGCTGTATTTGGCTCGCCAGCTCTCTTTCAGCAGCTGGCCAAGGGAAGAGTGCTCCTGGTGCAGAGGGATGCCCTGTCCCCTGCAGAGGAGCCAGAGGCTGCACAGCAGCCAGCCCCAGCCTCACTCGCTGCTGGCAGGCAAGCTGGCAGGGAACCAGCCAGGCTGGTCTCCATCAGACTTTTGGCAGAACTAATCCATACTCACAGGACCCTTATAAACAACAGGTTTTTAATGGCTCCATTTTTCCCTCCAAAACCATCTCAGCAGTGTGGTACTGAAAGGCTGAGGCCAACAGAAATTGGCTTCTGACCACGGCCACTGTCAGACAGCACCCACACACCATGTGTTTGCCTCCTGGGCTGTCTCTAGCCTTCTTAGATGGTGCCAGCCATTCCTTCAGCTCCAGCCATTGCTGGTGAGGGGTATTACGGCCCCCTTCCAGCAGCATAGTCCTCCATACCTAGCAAAGCTTGAGAAAAACTAGAAGGAAAGGGGTTTTGGAGAGTAAGGTGAAATTTCTGCATGAATGCAAGCAACCTCTGCTAGTGCCTGCCTGCTGTGCTGGAAGGGCAACTGGTGAGTCTGCGTATCTCCTTTCACTTCAGAGCAGTCCTGAAACCTGAGGTTTCATCCCAGGATGAGCAAGCTTGGCTGCTCTTGTCTTCCTGGGGCCAAAATTTGAGAAGAGCTCTTCCTGCTCTTGTTCGCAGTGCCCTTTCTAATAGCGATGATTTGTTCATTGTAAAAGCTTGATAGAAGCCTTGCCTTGTCTGAGTTACTTTTATGGTATTTTAACCACTAATCATCCACCTTGGTTTTGCTGTGGGAAGAGATAACTGCAGAAATTGGAAAGAACTGGCACAGTGTCACAATATTTCATAGTGTATTTGGCAGCCCTGTCCCCTACCCACCTGGCATGGCAGAATGCGTTACTCTCTGAGTTAACATGAGTCATGTGGATGGGAAAGGCCAATATGTGCATTGATGTGCAATTCCTCCAGGATAGCAAGAACGTGTTTAATTTCTTATGACAGAAATCAGGGTCAAGAGAAGAAGACTTGTGTTAAGTAGGAGGAGAAATGTAAGCATTTTCCTTGGTGCCATTTTCTTCCCACCCTCTGCAAATGGAAGTTAGCAACCTGGAGAGCTGTACTGGATCAAGCTGGTAATCCAAGGTAGTAGATCCTACTGTGAACACAGTTTTCATGCTATCAGTATCTGGAGCTGGATATCACATTGCTCTGGACTTCTTTGCCTAAACTTGAGTTCAATAGAAATTGACATGAGTTGTATTAGGGCAGGCAGATACTAACAAGTAGCTAACATATACCAAAAATTACACTCAGGCATGCATGCCACACTGCTCACTCACTGCTCAGATGAGCCCAGGTAGAAATGCCAGCAGCTGGCAGAAAAATGTTCACTTCTATTTTTAAACCATTCATGTTAGTATCTTACCTGCAAGGAGCTGGGCGCCCAGGCAGCAGTGAGGAAAGAGGGGCCATTTCACAAACAAAAGTCCATGAGGTTTGTGGGCAGGGGCCACCTGCCTGGGGACCCTCACAGAGAGGCATATTCCTAGAGTGCTGGACTCTCACTCAGTACAAAGGTGTCAAATGAGAGTGGCTGAGACTGGACTATGATCTGCAGAATGAGAGATTATCTGATTTTAAAATATTTTTTTTGAGGACTTGGCTGATAGGACCCTCCTTGGAGAGCCCATGTACAGACTTTGGATGCAATCACGTTTATATCACCAATTTGCACTGTTGCTACAGGAAACTCGTTTGGGGGCACATGTATGTGCATGCACACACCAGGCTGTGCATGCTTCTCAAGGGAAGGGGGTAGGCCCCATTTCCTCTGCCCCTTTCATATCACAGCCTGAAACATTTGTGTTTAAATTCCATCGCATCATTCAAAACCTCTTCTGTTTCAACTGGCCAAAACCAGCTGCTATTTCCTCTCTTGTTTGAAACAGCAAAGCAAAATAGTGTTTACTTTAATTCTGGAGAGTGTCACAGATAATCTGTGGGATGGAGTCCTCATTTTCCATGCACTCTGAAACCACCAAGTGTCACACACAGCTGTCGGTAGTACAAAAAGATGAAATTAAGTTGCTCAGCTTAGACAAAGCAGATAAAAGCTCTGTATGTTTTCCTGTAAGAAAGAAAGAAGGCAGGGATGACGAGGAGAATCTTAATATAAAAGAAATTTGAGGATTCTAGAGAATCACAGGAGGATAAAAGAATCTGAAATCTGCCAGTAAAGAGGGATCTGTTGCCTTCCTGAAGCACGGGGATCTAATTACTCTTTCCCCCCCCCCTTCATTATAAAGCAGCTATTGCAGAACATAAATGACCTTGTAGACTCCACTAGATATTTCTGCCAAAAAGCATATCAATTATCAAATAATACATTTTCTGCTTGTGTAGTTCCAGTGTGCTCTTTTGAAAAGCAGTAAGTTCTCTTCTGACTCCCTTATCACATTTCAGGATGCCTTTAGTCATGGGACTCTGCTTATTCAGTAGTTCATGTCAAATTTACTTCAGTAAGCAAAACTTAGAGTTCTTTGAGAGCTGCTTTCCTGTTCCCCAGTGAGGGAGGTGTTGGGCTTGTTCCTTCTCTCACTAAAATACATTTGAGGTTTGCTATTGATTTCATGGAGGCCACAAAGGCACAAAACAATACTTCTTAAGACCAAGTCTTTCTGGAGCTATGCTAATTCACACCATCTGAAATGCCTTTTTTAGCAGCAATACCAAAACCAGCATTTGGGACAAGCACTTCAAAAAGTTAGAAACTAATTTTCAAATGCATCGTTCGTTCAAAACATCCTGTCTGGCTGTATTGCTACACAACTTGTATACCATGAAACCTGGGTCTCTGATAGGGAATAACTTCAGATTGAAGCCAAATAATAATTTTTGATGAACAAAAACCCCCCAATACTAGAAACAATCTAAAATGGGGCAGCTGCACCCCAGTGCCTTTTGGGGGACAGCTGTGGCCAGCCCTCACTCCTGAGCTGTTCCCAGCAGCAGCTTAAGACTGTGCTAGTTGGTAGTGGCTGCAACCAGGCAATGGACCATCTCAACAAGTTAACCACATGGATGACCATGCAGTGGGAATGGTCACTGTGAAAAGTGATACTATAACTGCATTTTAGAGTCCCAAGTTCAGGTAAGTATGCTGAGCTCTGATGCCAAAACCCTAGATTTTAGTGCTTTGCTTCATGATACATTGTGTCAAAATAATAAAAGATTACAGGTAAGAATTTTAAAATGTCCACCATTTCTGGCTTAGAGAGTGAGCCTTTTTTTGCTCAAAATAACACCTAAATGGGAGTTGTGCCCTTAAGAATACAGCTACTTGCTTTCATTCAAGACAAATTAAAATTACCATTGTTATTATGTCCCACATTGTAGTCAACCATAATGGTACTTGGGATTTTACTGTTGTAAAGTATTTGGGCATTTCAGTCCCACGGGGGGATGAAACACCAACTGTCCTTATGTGATGCATCCTCTGTATGCAGGTTTGCAACAAAAGAAAAGGAAAAAAGAAAAAGGGTTTGCAATAAGAGTCCCAGAAATGCAGAAAAATATTCTGATTTTTTGGGAAGATTTTTCTTATTAGGACCTGTCAATTATGATAATCTCCCCAGCATGCCGAAGTACTGAGTGTCCCACATTCACACCAGCATCATTAATGGCTGTCCTACAGGTTCCATGCACCCAGAGGAAGACACATTATCTCTGTCATTTTGTGGTTTCCCCAGATTCTGACACAAAGCAAGATGGACTTGCTCTGTTCTGCATATACTCATATTAGATACTTCAGGCTTTTATTGGCCTTAGAAGTCCAGTGTCATCACCAGGCTGAGATTCATGGCTCTTCCCAGCTCCAGTCCCACCTCCCACCCCACTTCTTGATGCGCAGCAACTGAACATGCTTTAGTACAAGCCCAAGCCATTGCTCAACAGGCTATACAAATAAAACTTGATGTGGAGGAACAGTCCACTTCAGTAGCAAATCCTTTGGCTTTGGTGTGATTAAAGCTACGATTCTCATTGCAGATGGAGCCAGAAAGCTCTTTTGCAGGATCTGGAGTGACTCATACCTAGCTCATTGTGTTCCTGGAAATAATAATGAATACTTGAGAGAAGATCCCCTTCAAGCTTCGTGCCATTGTCCCCTCTTACAGAGGGTGAAGGAGGGGCCACAGGCTGCCTTGCACAGGGTTACCTGGCAGCATGAAGGCCTCAGGAGGACAAGGCTGGTGTGATGCATCCTTCACGAGAAATCCAGTTTTGGGGGTGAGAGACCTTTTCCTGTGCCCAGTATCCCTCTTGAGCCAATGTCACCCCAGGGAGCTGAGCAATTCATGCTCTGGGAAGAGAGATGCCTGGGATGACACCTGGAGGCTGAATCCCGCTGTTCCCTGTTCTGCACTGCAGCCCACGTCTTCCCAGCCATGAGTAAAACAAATCTGGTTTCTGGCTCACTTGAAGGAACCAGAGGGCAACCCCCATTGCTTCTGCAGGAATGAGGCTTTTGGCAAAATGTTCAAGAGACACGGATTTATTGGGCCAAGCAGTCTCTAATAGCTCATCATAAAGTTCTCCATGTTTATCTCAATAGAGAGGATAAAAAGTAGGTATTTACAGCTTTTTTCATTTCTGTTGATCAGTCCAAATTTTTCCTCTTGTTTGCAAAGTAGGTAAATTATTTTTTTTTGTAATGGGCTTTTTCCCTACTGGTAGTGTCTCAGTAGCTTCATCTGGGTGGATGTGACTCCTGGGATCCTTTGAATCTCACTGCTGACATGGGAATGGTTCAGTCAGATCACCTGTAGACTCCAGTCATGTCAAGGCTATCAGTCAGTCTCACTTGCTCTAGTTTTGCCTTTCTGAGGTAAATTACAGGTAGTTCCACCCTTCTCTATCCGTGGAAAACAGCTTCATGCTAAATGAATGTTCTTTCATGTAAGGCAACAGCCTTATTTGATACAGACTGTCTTCACTGCTCTGCCATTAATTTCTTATGTGATCTGGAACAAATACCCTGGTCCGAAAGTACGTATTTTCCCTCTCATAAATAGGATATTAGCATATATTGCACATTAAATGGAAAAAATCTGTTTATATTTTTGAGACTACTAATGGAATAAATGCCATAGAAGAGCTTTATAACTAGCTTGAAGCAAATGTCCACGTCTATCAGCATCAGAAGCAGTAGATCCTGGTTTCAAGTGAGGCTGCTTCTTCTAGTTGATTTTGGTTTTTTTACTGGGTTAGGCTAAAGCTGCAGCATGTGTTTGTGAAAGGAGAAAGGACTTTATGAATGCCCTTAGCACCGGAAAAAGCTTAATAAGAATTACCTTTTATTACACACAGGATATGTTCTTCATCTGGGAAAGACAACTTGAGTGATGGGTGGATTTCTGTGATCTAATCAAGCATTAACTGTGATCTAAACTTTTACTGCAGTTAAAGTATTTAGAATGGCTCTTTCCTGTGTGGAATCTCTGATGTCTCTCTCCTCTACCTGGCTGCGTACTTAACATAGAAATTGTAGTAGCATCCTATCTGTGATTTCTCCTCCTCGGTCAAATCTAGTTGAAACTAGTCCATGAGTTCAAAAGTTATTACAGTAAGGGCAGATAGAGATGCACAAACATACACACACAGAGTGTGATCACATAAGCCTTTTTATCCAAGCTAAAAATAGAAAACCAATGAAATACCACCCAAAATGCTTTAAAAGATGAAGCTTAGGCTGGAGATAGGGTTTTTTTTTTTCATCTCCAGTATTAATCATTAGTGTTCTGCTGTCTGGCGTCAGTGTTCCTATGCGGTGCAAGGTAACCCACTGGCCCCAGTTGTGGTTTCTGTGATGTGAACTCTGGGCAGTTGCACCACAGCCTCATTACCTGAAGGACTAGTACATGGGTGCAACTGTCACCTTTGTGGAGGAAAAGCTGCTGGTCCTACCCTGCATAGCTAAGCTGCCACATCATCCCTTCTACATGAGCCTCTCCAGGGAATGCTACTGCCCCACGACTTACGTATTTTGGTGTCACTAAATACCATGGAAATGGAATTATGCCAAGATTCATATGGGAATTTTTGACAGAATTTTGATCAAAATCTTCATGGCAGGGCCCTGGGAGGGCAGGGAGCCTCCAGTACCAGTACCTTGCTGACATGCCTGAGAAAGCATGCCGTTCTTTCTCCATAGGGCCTTCCCCAGGACAACAAATCCACCAGCCTGTAAGACACCAAGCCCATCTCTCTTAATGAAGAGGATGTATCCTGGTGTACCCCAGTGGACCATGGCTTAACCAAGCAAAAACCATCAGGCCAACGTATCAAAGAGTAGCTTTTTGCAGGAATGCAACCTGCTTTTCTTTGTCCACCCAATGCCTAGGATTTCTCAGTTGTGGAGAACTGTTTCCATTCCACCTGCTGACTGCCACAAAGGTGTAGTTGTCCTGCCACGCCAAATGGGGACAGCCGCAGAAAAGCACCCAGACTGCCTCAACAAAAGGTGCTAAACGTGAGGGAAACATCAAAAAGAAAAGCAGGAGATGTAGCTCAGCCAATGCAAACACGTAACAAACTGTGCAAGGGCTCAGAAGAGAAACCAGATTGCTGTTGAAATAGCTGGTTAACATTTTGTCTGGAAGCACAGCTTCAATAAAATAGGTAAGGAAACCAGCTAAGGACCCCCAATGGCAAACATATTTATTGAGAATCCTATAAAAGTCTCAGAACAAATAGCCTGAAGGACCTGTAGACATAGCCTCTGCTGTAATAAAAATGCAATACAAGGCATCAGGGAAATGGTAAGGGAAAAGGGCTGCTCCATGAGAAAACCAAACACGAATCCCAGAGCACGAGGCCTGGAGACACAGGCTGGGATGTAATAAAATTACTACCATTAGGGAAAAAGAAAGAAAAACAAAACATCTAACAAAGGCACAAAGAAGCCCCAGATACCCCAGCTAGTCTAGAAACTCACCACAAGTTGCCATAAAAACACATGGGAAAATAGGAAAAGAATAATGGCTGCAAAGTGATCGACTCCTGCAGGTACCTAAAGGCAGCGCGTAGGCGAAAGTCCACAGGAAGCCATGTCAGCTGCAGTAAACTTTGAGGGTGCCTAGGAGACAAACCTGTAAAAGGTGACAAAACAGCAGCCTCAGAGGGGCTAAATCTCTGCAATGGAGACAGATTTACATTAAATGCAAACCCTCACACTGCACAGAGCTGTGATTTTTGTTTTCTATATCTTGGTCAGTGAAACTTTTCAGTAGGTACAAAAAGATGCTAGAGAATTTCTATTATAAGTGTACGGGTGAAATTAGTTTCAGAAACTTCTGCTGGCTCAGAGGGTTCAATTTGTACCCACATATTGTGAATTTTCACGTACCATAAAAGCACCCCAAAAAATGGGGAATTATCATCAAAGTAATTGTCATGTTAAGTACTATTAATGAAAATGACATAAAATAAGGGTTCATAGGAGCAAGCAAGCTTTCTTATTAAGGCAAATGAGTAAATTGAGAAAGAAGGTGATTTTCATTTCCTGGCTTGAGTCACACGCTGCAGGTCATGGCCATAAAAGAGCTATTGCCTTTTGCAAGGCAAGGACCCGTACTCTCAGGCTGAGCTGCTGCCTGGACCCCTGCTCTAACAGAAAGTGTGCACGGTAAGGGCAGGTCTAGGCTGGCATCTCAGCAGCACATCCTCCTGGCTGAGGTGCCTTGCTGCAGAGAGATGTTTCAGTATAGGTAGGTCTGCCACAAACATTTCTCATCGCTGGCCCTGGTTTTACCATCAGTGAGCGAGGACAGCATGTGACAGTGCTGCCTGGGTTTGGGCAAGGTTGTCTTCAGGACAACCCATGGTGCAGATGTCACCTGATTTTCTCCAGATAAATGCCAGCCTTAGAGGAACTGCAGCACACACTCACATGATGAATAACACAGCTCTGCTGTTGGGATTTTTGTGTCTCTTCAAAAATTTGTTCAACCCATGCCCAGAAGTTTTGCACTTTAAAAAACACAAAACCACATAAATACTTCTCCTGGAACAACTGTGGAGTTAATTTGCTTAGAAATGTGCTACAAGTTGGCAATAACAAAGTATTTCTTTGCCTCTGAACTAGGAAACTTAACACTGACCTTGGTAAGTTAGATCTGTGAATGCACTTACCAAGTTTTACTTCACGTTGCTGACAAAGAAGCATGCGCTTTTTCAACAGTTCTCCATCCACCTGTTTGTCAGCTCTGTTCCTTGCATCAATCCCTCTAAACTGCCCACACTCCTGAAATTGTTCTTCTTGAACTGGGCTTCCTGGGCTGCAATGGTCCCAGGGTTTGCTGGGCACATGATTTAATGAGATTTCTGAATGACTTTTCAGCCAACAGGTAGCAGGCTGCTCCTCACAGCCTAGATCTCTCCAGCTCCCATCAATACCTTTGGTCTCGTTTTGCCCTCCTTGGGTTATTTACAGGGTCACTCCTTGCTAAGGAGACTTCAGGTTATAACCACTTTTTCTAGTTGTCAGGCCACCTGATGTGGAATTATCCATCACTACCCAAACAGTTTCCAAGCGCTGCTACGCCATGAAGTGCTCTGAGGACACACCAGTGTCTGCAGTTTGCAAACCCATACATGCAGGGGTGCTCTCATCACATGTAGGTCTGAAAGGAAGAAAACCTGAACACACCAGTTACAGCAAAAATTTTAAGCTGTTATGTCTGTGGTTCAAAAGAGTGCTGAGCTGATCTCATTCCACCAAGTCTCCTGCTAATCTGGTGCTCTCATGGGTGTGAAATATTATCAGCTGTTAGAGTTATTAACCAGGGTTAACCAGGTAGTGCATGCACTGAGCTATGTTTAAGGTTAACTGTGCCATTAAGGGCTTACATACTCAATTAAAGATTTTAGTGCTCAGCAGTTAATGGTTAATTTCTGCAGATGTGCTGTTTCCAATTACTATTCATATATAATGTAAGCAGCATGGCATCACACTTCAACTCAGACAGACCGATTTATTTTTAATATATTTTATACCTGCAGGTTTTACTTAATTGCATAATACCCAATATTTAGTATTCCTGGAGTGTCTTTGAAATCCCTTTTAAATTCCAAGTATTTTCACCTTTCCTTTTCTACTATTATCACCGCTCCCCACCTCACTTGTGCTCAGCTGACCCCACAAGGGTATGGAGGTGTACTCCACATAGTGCCACGACCCTGCTGCCCAACTGGGAGGAAGGCACGCCAAGAAATGGCCCTCCTGGTCCCTGCAGCCACAGGGAGACACTCAGAGATTTTCTTTCTTTTCTCTCTGGAAATGCCATGGCAATCTCACAACCCCTAATGTGTACTGAGGAGCAAAAATGCAGATTTAAAAGCCTACATTTGAGCCCACTGAGTTTGGAAAATTTTAAGCAACAAAAACCCTCTTGTTAGACCAACTCTGATAAGGGATCCTTTGACTAGATCTGCAGATGGAGTTAACTGGAAAGTTCTGAGTCCTGGAGTTATACCCAGGTGGAAGGAAACCTGCTGCTATCAGTAAAGAGGAAGAGTGAATAAATCAGCTCTCAACTAATGAGACAAATAAACTCATAACTGGAAGCTGCATTCTTACCAGCTCACCCACTAGGAAAAATCAATTCCTTTCCATACACACAACTGTGGTATTTCTCCTGAGAAATACTCTCAGTTCAGCAAAGAACATGAACGCATATCTAACTCTGCACATGCAAGTAAATCTATGCTTATCATTAAATTTAAGTTAAGAATATAATTAAATTGAAATGAAATATGAAATGCCTTGGGAATTACTCATGAGCTTGAAATTCAGTCATTTAAATGCAATGTTGAACAGGTGCCTCTGGGAGAAAAGGACCTAGAGAGATGCACACCGCGTTAGGCTTTCAAAACCCTGTGAGATACTTTCACAAGCACTTTCAGCCATCTCATTATTGCACTGTTATTAAAAAGGCATGGTCCACCACTTGCCTCTGCCATGCTTGCTTACTACAGCAATTGTCCAGGTTTTTCGGCCAACTGAATCAGCAAACTGATCTGGACGAAAACCCAATCCTCCAAAAATACTAATAATTTTCAGATGAGTGTGTTCTCTGATCTAACTGCATGGCCATAGGACTGCAGGTACTGGCCTGTGAGACATGGGGGTGA
The DNA here is from genome assembly GCA_033124195.1 of Coracias cyanogaster. Lineage (NCBI taxonomy): Eukaryota > Metazoa > Chordata > Aves > Coraciiformes > Coraciidae > Coracias > Coracias cyanogaster. The sequence goes on from JAVSBS010002149.1 coordinate 12,350, forward strand.
GGGGATAGGGTGACCCCATCTTTTCTGGTGGCTGCATAGTCTTCAGCCAGTCAAGCTTATAAGGAAACTTCACATGCTTTGAGGGCCTGTTACAAAGTTTGTGTCATTTGGAAAATCTTTGCACTCACTTCTGATCTGTTCTATTGCATGTGCAATCGTGGCTCTTTGAGTCATTCTTTCAGGCACAGGAACTTTTTGGAGGATATCTAAGGAGATGTTCTTTGAGATTCACAGAGGTGCAGCATCAGCGCCTCCTATGGGTATATAAGCTGTAGTTAGTCTCTGCAGAAAAGGTGTAAGCCACTTAACAGTAGAGATCTACTTTTTTCTAAAAGAAGCATCAACAGGAGTCATAAGCCTCAGTGGAATGTGTTCAGTCATTGGAAACCGGGAAAGACTTGCACAAGACGTTAACATAAAAAGTATCATGGATGGAGATAACAGATGGTCAGGGCTCAGAATTCATTTAGATATCTCTGAAGTTTTGGGGTGATATCCATCTTTCTCAGGTGTTTTACAGTGTGGACAGAGCTATTCTGGGCAGAAGTCTCCACTCTGGTGGTTGTTCAGAAGTTGTGGGAGAAACTCCAGCAAGATATAAGACCCATCCTAGCACTCAGTGCTTCTTGCTCCAAATGTTAGGGGCACATTTTAACCTATTTATCTCCTACAGAAATACAGACTATTGGACACCTCTAAACGCCTCTCACCAAGTCCCCAAAGGGGAAAGACCAGCCCACATAAGCCTGTAAATGGAGAGCAGGTGAGCGGAGGAATGAAGCATGTATGACAGATATTCGTCAAGTCCTTCAAGGCATCACTGGATGAGATTGACACAGGCCATGCAAGTACGAGCAGCGTAGAACAGATCCACAAACACAGCATTGATCTATCAAAAGACAATGTGTGGCTGGTTTTTGTCTTCATTTAAGCAAGTGAAAATAAAAGAAGAGACAATCTCGCTTAAGGATCTGTTTCCACTTAGTGCTGAGCACCTCGCTTAAGACATCTATGTTTATCAGGCATTTATTTTACAATAGCAGGGGCACCTCTAACCAAGACCAGGCCACCCGAGCAGAGAATAACCCCAGCTCCCTACAAAGAGATGAAATCAACTGATGAGTTGAAAGGGTTTCTCAGACCTCATAGGATTTTTCTTCACTTTATTTTTCTTTCTCAGTGGAAACTTAGAAAAGCACTCAAGTGGATGGCAAAGTGTCTCACAAATGTCTTGTATAATTTGGCAACCACTCTGTTCCACATCTAATTTCATTACAGCACATTGAATGTTTTGGGGTTTTTTACAATGGTTTTTGCACCTTTAACAACATGTTGATTATTGCATTTTGAAATAACTCACTTCTTTAAGAATAACTTAAGTGAAAATTTCATTTAGAATTGCAACACCTGGAGAAAATCAACATCATGTGACTTCAAGGCACTTCTAAACAGGAAATACTCCATTTATTTTTTTAGCTGTGTTTGTGTAATAAAGTCTAGCATCCAAGTGTGAGCAACACATTTTCTTGTTTTATTAAACAGCATGAAAGGATTTATTACTTCTCCACTGAATGCACTTCTGGCACCAAATGGAGCTGGACAATAATTGTCAGGCACTGAGTTTAACATTATGAGAAAACACCTTTGGTGGAGTTCAGACTTTATTGTATAATGAAAAATACACCTAGATGGTGAGGCTTCCTTTGAGAATTTGCTTGGTGAGTGTAATCTCAGGTACTACCGCTTAATAAATTGGGTTCTTTGAAATAGAAATTAAAGTACTGAAATAATATCTAAGGAGCTTATTTTTCTTTTCCTCCTCTAGCTAAGTGAAGTTCCTTGAGAAGGAAAATAAAAATAAAGGGAATGGAGAATATTTCTTTTGCCACTCAACAGGTTAGGGCTGTGAGATATTCTCAAAGAGCAGTGTACCATGCTCAGGACTTTTCTCCCCCTCTCCTCAGATCTCTCTCAGCTGTGCTGGCTGCTCCTGTTTGTGTGGTCCCACCCCAGGCTGGAGCCAGGCATGAAGGACTTTTCAGTTTTGTTCCCTGTATCACAAGGGAAATGCGCCCTAGGCAGGGCAGGAGCCTCAAAGATGGGCTTAGCTGAAGACAAAAAGTTGCTGAAGTGTTTTGCAGGTGTGCGGCATTCTTGCACTCTCAGGAGTTCCCCAGAAACAGAGACTGATGAGAAAAGGAGGAGATGTGGTTAAAATCAAAGTCCTGCTCTTTAGAGGATGAGCAGAGGGGACCAATCTGCAGCGCTCTGCTCATGAGTTCCCTGCAACTCACACAGGCAAATGTGCCCCTGTGAAATGCCTGGAAAGCACGAGTGACAGAGCTTTATGCTCTCTTGACACTGTCACAAATGACTGCTCAAGGTCAAAACAAGAAAAAAGGCCCTGTATATCTCTATGGTCCTGGCCTGACCAATTCTTCCCAAGGTCTCAGTGGAGCATTGCAACACTCAACATATGATTAGTTTTCCACCAAAACTGGCCATGCATGTGTTAGAGGTTTCAGGTTAACTACAGGAATGGGAACATGCTTTACACAATCCCCAAATTAGGGGTTCTGACTAATGAAAAAGCTCTCTCCGGGTGCCATGGCGGGCCCTGCCCTGGCTGCCCAGCTGGGGAAGGCCTGATGATGTGGAGGGCAGCGTGGGTGGACCTGGCCCCCCTCGGGCAGAGCAACACTGAAAGCTTCTTTTGGAGAATGACCAGAGTCTTTGTCTTTAACACCCCCTCGCCGCCCTCCTTAGTGGTCTGTAAATGAGTACGTTGGGTTATAACCGGGAAACCTCACTCTTCCTGCGCACCGCGCCTCCCGCACTCCCAGCGCCACGGGCAGAAGCTCGCACGGGCCACCCGAAGCAAGGCGAGATGCTGGCAGGCGCCAGGAGAGGGCAGCGGTGCCCAGGGCTGGGCGGCTGCCCGGGGCCGGGAGCCTGCGGGATGCTCCGGGAGCCGGCGGGATGCTCCGGGAGCCTGCGGGATGCTCCGGGAGCCGGCGGGATGCTCCGCCGAGGGGGCAACCCCCCGGCCCGGCCCGGAACGGGGATCGGCGCACAGCCACCCGGAGCGGGGAGCAGGATGACGGGCTGAGGGGTAATGGTTTTAGACTGAAAGAGGGTACGTTTAGAGCAGGTATTAGAAAGAAATTCTTCACTGTGAGGGTGGTGAGGCACCAGAACAAGCAGCCCAGAGAAGCCGTGGATGTCTCCTCGCTGGAAGTGTTCAAGGCCAGGTTGGATGAGGCTTTGGGCAACCTGGTCTAGTGGAAGGTGGCCCTGTCCGTGGCAGGGAGGCTGATCTAAAGACCAGCTTTAAAGGAAGATATTTTGAAAGGTATCTTCCAACCCAAATCATCCTATGATTCTATGACTATGAATTTGCTTCTTGGCTGAGGTTCCTTGTTTCCTTAGACAGTCAGATGGTGCATTCATCATAAGACATACAGAAATTCATCTTACAATCACCCAGCCATAGTACATGCAATTTCCTAAGGACCTGCAGGTTTTCAGGCCAGAACGGACCTTTACAGACAGTCTAACCTCTCATCTGAAACTGGCCTTGCATTGTGGTGCTTGCCAACAGCACAGATCGCCTCAGGGACATCTCCTGTGCAGTGGGAAGGAGGGGTTCTCCTCTGATGGACTCTCCTCTGGTCCCAGTAGGCTCCCGCTGGCTTGGCCTGACCCTTCTTACCCTGGGGATGCATGTGCATGCGTACAGTAGGGAAAGGAGCACCAGAGCAAGGAAGGAGAAGAAAAGCGTCCATCTTGTAACATCAGAAAAAAGGGCCTTGCCTGAAAAGTGAAAGTGGTGAAACCACCTCTGCTATCATGGAACATCATGGAACAGATCCTCCTAGAAGCTATGCTAAGGCACATGGAGGATAGGGAGGTGATTCTGAGACAGCCAGCATGACTTTACCAAGGGCAAGTCTGACCAACCTAGTAGCTTTCTATGATGGAGTCACTACATCAGTGGACAAGGGAAGAGCCAGGATGTCATCTGTCTGGACTTCTTTAAAGCCTTTGACACAATGCCCCACAACATCCTTCTCTCTAAATTGGAGAGATATTAATTTGATGGGTAGACTGTTCGGTGGATGAAGAATTGGTTGGATGGTCATATCCAGAGGGTTGTCAACAGGTCAATGTCCAGATGGAGATCAGGGATGAGTGGTGTCATTCGGGAGCCCATATTGGGACCAATACTGTTTAATATCTTCAACAATGACATAGACAATGAGATCAAGCGCACCCTCAGCAAGTTTCCCAATGACATCAAGCTGAATGGTGCAATTGACATGCCTGAGGGATGGGATGCCATCCAGAGGGCCCTGGATAAACTTGAGAATTGGGCCCAAGTGAACCTCATGAGGCTCAACAAGGCCAAGTGCAAGGTCCTGCACATGGGTCAGGGCAACCTTCAATATCAATACAGGCTGGGGGATGAAGGGATTGAGAGCAGCCCTGTAGAAAAGGACTTGGCGGTATTAGTGGATAAAAAGCTGGACATGAGCCAGCCATGTGTGCTTGAAGACCAGAGGGCCAACTGTATCCTGAGCTCCACCAAAAGAAGCATGGCCAGCAGGTCAAGGAAGGTGATTCTGCCACTCTGCTCTGGTGAGACTCCACCTGGAGTACTGTGTCCAGCTCTGGAGTCCTCAGCACAAGAAAGACATGGACCTGTTGGAGTAGGTCCAGAGGAGGGCCACCAGCAATGATTGGAGGGATGGAGCACCTCTCCTATGAAGAAAGGTTGAGAAAGTTGGGGTTATTCAGGCTGGAGAAGGCCCAGGAAGACCATATTACAGCCTTTCGGTACTTAAAGGAGGCTTATAAGAAAAATTGAGACAAACTTTTCAACAGGGTTGGTTGTGATAGGACAAGATTTACGTTCTAAAGAATGTAGACTTCGACTAGATATAAGGAAGAAATTTTTTACAATGAGGGTGATGAAACACTAGCACAGGTTGCCCAAAGAGGTGGGAGATGCCCCATCTCCAGAAATGTTCAAGGTCATGTTGGACAGGGCTCTGAGCAGCCTGTTGCTTCTTGCACTCATTGAAGGAAATACATAAAATCACAGCTGGTAAATAGTTAAAAGTAAGATAAATCTCCAACATTGTTTATGCTTTTATGCAGAAAACAGTTATGTATATAATTAATGTTATCACCATGATAATATCATCATGGCACATTTGCTGTAGGTATTTGCATTTTTATAGAACTAGAAGCCACAATAAGAACGTCCAGTTCTACCTCAGTTATGCAAGTTGCAGGATATTATGTCCTTATGAACATGTGGATAGGTGACATTTTGAGGAAAATTATTATAATTAACAGATATTATAGGTCCAAGACCTGATTATAAATAACAAGGCCATTGCTAAAATGGGGATATTTTCCAACCAGTTTTAAAATGTATCTGGCAAAAAATAGGTCAGGCCAAATGGTGTTTGCAGTATGGTTCCAGGCAATTCTGAAATCAGTTTGGAGAAGCTAATTTAAAACATAGATGTATCATATAAATTACAAAGTCAGAGAACTCAGATTGTATTTATGTGATTCTGCTCTGAGCATGAAACTCTGGTTTCAAAAAACAGAATAATATCTGAATCTAAGAAATCAAATGTGAGATAGAAGTGGTCAGAAAATGCTCTGAAAACAGTCTTTCTCTTTACTATAGCGATTCTTAGGGCCATCCTCATTACCTCCATAATGCTGATCACAGATGTCTCCTTGCAATCAGACCCTGGAGTCCCCCTTGCAGTCAGCCCCTGGAGTCACCGATCCAGGGCATCAAGCCTTCATTTGGCTGGGAAATGGCTCCTTCCGAGTACTGCAGTTGCACACAGAGGTATGCACTGTATGAACCATAGAACAGTTTGGGCTGGAAGGGATAAAGACCTATTCCTATGGAAAAGTGCATCTGTGATTAGAGCCACTGCTTGTATTTATACTTGGTCTGTTTTTTTCATAAGAAGTCTGTCTTGTTTGATACTGATGATAATTTTTGGGTTACTAGATAGGTCCATGCCTGGAGACTATTTCCATAGACAGAAAAACCTAGCCTGATAACTCATATTGGTGAAACTGTAGTCTGGTAGGAGTAAAAATAATTACAAGTATTTTTAAAAATGTGTCTACTTCCAAGTTTCTACATAAAAAAATCTAGAGCTGGCACTCTTACCACATTTTAACAGACTGGACATTGTTCCTGTCTGGTGATTCAGCAAAACAGCTAAGCATGTGCTTAGATATGAACGATGGCTGGGATGGAGGGAGGGAGAAATACATGATCATATGTAGCAGTTCTTCCTAGGTGGACCTGGACCCTGGAGGTATCTTATGATAAGGAAATGGTAATTAGAAATCAGGTAATTACATCAGAGTTAGCCAGAAAATGCTACCTCTCAAGAAGAGGGGGAATTGGGAAGACCCATAGTGGCATTGGCAAAATGTAAGACAATCTGAAACCAATCTAATAAATACATAGCCAGCCTCCCAGTCAAATCCTCTCCAGCATCATCCCCGTGGAATGCATGCATGTGCTAATAATTCCATCACCCCAGTGTCTGGGACCTGTGCAGGAAGAGGTTAATTCCCTCTCAGTCTCTATGGCACAAAGTAAATAGCTCTTGTTATTTTTATTTTGGGGTTTTGTTTTGTTTTTTCAAATTATGTCAAGAAAAAGGCAGGCTTTAAATATTTGGGTAGGCTGCTTGGCAACAAATGGCATGTGATCTTTATTAAAACAATGAGTTCTCATAGAATTTGCATTGTGTTTGAACCGAGTGCTAATAACTCCTGACCAGTGCTCAATGGCTGGTTTGTGGGAAGAAACAGCAAGAGAATGTTATATTGTGCATTGTGTGCTGCTACTCCAGCTCTCTGAGAAAGATGGAGCTGTCAGAAGTTGAGGACTAGGGTGGGAATAAAGCTGTGGTTTTTACAGTACATAAAATGCATTAGGTGAGACCTGACATTGGTTGTGGTTGTGCAGCTGAGGTCACTTCTGTGGGGTGTAATCCACACACATGACATGGTGCTCCCAAATATAACTGATGGCTGCAGGCCTGTCTCCTTCAGTCTCAGGAAATTAGCTGCGTACTCAATATTTTTCCTTCAGAAATGATGTCTACTTGTCAGTGGGAAGGGTGCTGTCAAACAGATTGTAATCCTTTCCCTATCAGCTAAGAACTGATCTAAAACTGATATATCATCTGTTCAGCTGTCCAGGAAAGGCAGAGCATACCTGCACTTGCAGCTGCTCAAACATTGTTGAAATCAGCTCAGAAATAATGATATTTCTCAAAACAATAAGCACATCTTACTTTTTACTTTTTCTTCCCCTCCACTTTGGCCCTTTCACCTTTAGGATACAACTGAAGTATGTTTTCTTAGGTTTCTTCCACTACTGCTGAAGCCAAAAGCATACTTCACCCCTCCCCACCCAAATACTCTTCCTGGCGGGAAAACGGATTTTTAAGCAAATATCATTTGCAACAGCAGTGAGAAGAAACCATTGAGGATTTCTGGTGCTGGGTTTGCAAATCCTTCCATAATCTGAGGAGGTCACATAATTTCTCTGCACTGACGGCCTTAGGTTAGGATGATGGTTTGTCTATCTTAAAAGTGCTGCAGAGGTTAAGTTGGCCTACACCCAGTATCAAAACCACTTCTACAGAGAAAAAAAGATGGGTCATTTTCATAGGTGACTCCCTTACAAAGGGAACAGAAGGCCCAATATGCAGACTAGACCCACTTCTAGGGAAGTCCGCTGCCTCCCTGGGGCCTGCGTTGAAGATGTGGCAATGAGTCTTCATGAAGTTGCATGAGAGGAGCATGAGGCAGTGGCTCCTTGTGCACAGATGGGTATGACCGGTAGAGACAGTGCTGAATGAACACAGACGTGTTCACATGTTTGAGTTCCACCAACACCACTCTTCTGTTTACTCCTACATTCATTGATTCCATATATATGTATATGCATATCTACATACATAGATAATTTTATACACACCCGCAGGAGGGAGGCCATACAGGCTACACGCGTACACAGGTATGAACTGAGCTATAACAAATATCTAGCAACACATGTTTTCAAATGCTGTGGAGATGTTTTTGTCTACAAATACAGGATAAACCCGCAAAAAAATGGACTGTGTGTTTTAGTCACTGTCTTGTTGAATTGATAGCAGAGGATTAAATTATGACTATCAAACCATTTGCCTTTTTCAATGGATCTAATCACAATCTGTTTGATAGTGACAAAAACATGCCACCTGACGGCAGCTTTTAGCTTTATGAATAACTGAATTAGTTCCCACTGGCTGAGCACTAACTGCAAACTGTTACCACTTCGCAGTGCTGTTACTACTTTTGCTTTACTCAATGGCTGGATTTTCCAAGGTAGAAATCTGTAAGGAATGGAATTAAAACTTTTTGACCTAGTCTGTGTAAGAGCTGAAGAAATGAAAAGAAAAAGAATACCCTTTCAAGATAAGCCTCGCAAAACCAAAGGCAAAGGTCCATTAGACAGATCCTCTGATCTGGCTTTTATATTACGAGCCATTACACTTCGCACAATTAACCCACTTTTGAATAAACTGTACTGTGTTTGCGTATGGCACTTGTTCGAGAAAGGCATGCTCTCTCTGAAGACAGTATGAATTGGCACATCAACATTTCTCTGGATGACTGACTCACTATTAAAATCTCCTCATTTGGATTCATCTTGGCTTCAGCTTCTGGCCATTGGGTTTTGTCTTTCTTGTCCCCAGCACACTTAAAAATCCCTTGATGCCTGGTGTTTTCTTCTCAAGAAGAAAATTAACTATATGAGTGAAAAGCCCTGAGCACTTTTTCCTCTTTGTAAAAGACTTCAATGATATTTCATCAATCATCAAAAGAAAGAGCTCCTGGACAGATATATATATTTTTAATCAAATTTTTAAAATATACAGATACATATTTTTTAAATCAAATGCAACATGATGTTTAAAAGCTGGTAAAAATCACTGAATATAAAAGGCAAAGCTTTCCAGTAGGATGGAATGTGGTCACACTTTCACTTCATCTTGGAATCCAGGAGAGCTCCCATAAAAGTTTGTTTGAATCACATGGGATAAGCCAGTGACTTGTATAAAAACACATGAGATATAACAAAGAAAATCCTTGATTGTTCAAGCTGTAGGCAATTGGGCACCCTTACCAGATCGTACCAAAGCTAGGAGATTTGGAATATTTTGGCATTTCTACAGTCTTGGAAACAGTTATTGCTGTTGGGACTTCCATTCAAACCCATCACTCACTGCTGTGTTGGTTTTGGCAGGTAGGAGATTGCACTACATGTCTTTTCTTTTTTGTTTACCAGTTCTTTTAAGGGGAGAATTACAGAATGTTTTCCATCTCCAAACTTTCTTTTCAAATTACACCAGTTGAATTTTGTACTTGATATCATCTGCCAGTTCAAGTCAAGAGAGTTATAACATAAATGTCTGTATTACTGAGCCTTTCTCAGAAGCAAAGTACATACATTTCCATCAAAGCTGCCTTAAAAATATTTGCCAAGTGATTATGCCTAATACTCTTGTCTCCTCAACTGTTCTTTTTGCAAATAAGTTATTAAATCAGGGAAAACAATGCATGAATACCTACAAATCCAATTATTTATTAGCCCCTCAACACTCATCTCTGTGATCCAGGCATGACTGGGTGATGCAGGGGGAGGCTGGACCTGGGGAGAGGCAACTTTAATGAAATCCCCATACTGAACCATTGGCAAGTTATCAGTTTAGCCTACATTTTGCTTCCCATGCACACACAAATACCTACAAACTGAGCACTGCAAGTTTTTTTTTGGTGACACACACCCTGCAAATATCACTGTTTGCTTCCTTCCCAGAGTTTTCTGTTTAAAGGACGTGTTTGAAAGCCAGAGCATGATTCTCATCTACTCTCATCCTCCTTTATCAAACACACAGTGATAGGAAGCAGGCAGCCACCTCTCACTAGAAACATGTTCTTACTGGGGTGCTGCTCTCCAACTCAACACTGAGGGCCTTGCTGACTCCAGCAAAGCAGGGACATCAAAGTGTCCCATCAAAATTTGCTTAAGCAAAGGCTCCACTGTTTGCTCTCTCACATGACTGTTAAAGTGATTAGTCTTTAATGTCATATTGATTAGAGGTTGATAAATCCTGGGAAGTACTTGCAGTTAACTGTGTTCAGGTGAAGTACCACCAACCATGTCCTTTAAACTGCCACCTACAGTGACCACAAGGTCATGTCTGACATTGGTAGTGCTCCTCAAGGTCACATTTTGAAACAATTTTCAAAATCATCAGCTTCCTTCTGCTAAGGAATCACTGCTAGGTTTTCATTCTTCCTATTTTTGGAGGCTTCTGGCAGAACTGTGACATTAAATATTCAATGAAATACAAGTAAGGTTTGAAAATGCCTGCTCCAAAAGAGCTTGGAACCATTAGTGCATCTTGTACTGCAAAAGCCTCTGCCTGGCAGGTTATGCATCAGTGTCATCCACTTTTTACCTCAAAAAATGATCAGCTTATTTATCAGCTATGGGTAACCCCCCCTCCACTTCAAACATTTGTATATTTCTGTTATTTGCAAAGCAAATGTTGTTTGGGAAGGCCAAGGAAGGAATCTCTTTTCACATCTCTTTTACAGTCAAGCTGACTTGACATTGGATGTAAAATTGAAACTGCTTCTTCAAATAGCAACAAACAAACAGGAGAGAGGTTGAATTACTTCTGAAAGGATCTGCAGTTTAGCTGAATGTGGCATTTGGAGAATACTTGACGTATCCAGTGCTGTGAAAGAAGTCAAGCAGTTCAAAACAAGACTTCTTGCTTGCTTGCTTCTAAGAAACAAATTCATTTTGTTATTATGATGAAGTACACAGCATAGATCACACATAATTCATTCTTCCACAAATATTTTATTGCAAAAATATACAAGTTGTTTTCTAAAATATAAAATATTATTTCAGGGCTTCTAGATTTCATTTCAGGCAAGGTAAGCCAGGAAATTAAACAAAATTGCAATATACAAGAGATTTGAGATCTGCAGATGAAAAGCTGCATATAAAAGCCAGCAATGATATCAGTATTTTTATAGCATCCGCAACTGCAGTGCTTAAACATTGTAATAACTACCTGCTGCCCTGCTTCCAGCCCTAGCATTCATGGGGTGAAAAATAGACCATGCAATCTCCATTTTCTACTTGAAACACTCACTTCTGGTTGGTGTTAGAGAAGCTGATTTATAATTTGCACTGTGTTAAATATTTGTAGTTATGTCTAGAAATAGTTTTTCCTAGTGAATATTATTGCAGAGGCCTTGACTTGTATCTGTTGTGTATACAGTGAAAGTACTCCAAATTTCTCTTATCAAGGTAATTCTGGCAGAAGGAGGTAACCTGGCTAGCCATGGTCACCTGAAGGTGAACTTTGTGCAGTAGAGTGAGTTGGCCTGCCCTGAGCAACGTTCAGCATGGTTGGATTGCTTCTTTCTGAACAACTTCACCGGCTTATATCACTCTACAGGATCTTACCATCACACACCATCATCTACAGAAATATCCACCATACCAAATCACTGCTCAGTTGTCCCTCTCTCCTTCCCTGAAGTAAGACCCTATATGGCACAGGCTCCTCCATTTCTTCAGTCATTTTTTAAGCTGCTGCTTGCACCAGGCTGGCATCTCTACCTTTGCTCTGAGATCAGATAGGATGAACCACGTTACGGGAGCAGGTTGTTGTGGAAGAGCTGGAAACTCCTAGGAGACACTCAGGTGCTCTCAAGATGAAAGCCTCACTTCATGGGTCTTTTTCCTGGCCTTTAGGGTGCAACACAACATCTATGCCCAGAAAAATGGTCCTCTTACTGTTACACATTGCAATCTTTGTTCAGTATCTACTGGGGCAACAAATCTTCATAATGTGCTGGAGCATACAGAAGGGAATCTGAAGGTTCTGAATTCGCTTGGTCACACACGACTGAGAATAAGTCAGGCTCAAAGGAGAAGAATTACACAATACTGTCACATGGATGAGACCAACTGCACCCTGCATCCATCCGAAACAGAGAAAAAATAGGAAGGGGGAAAAAGGGAAAAATAACACAAGTTTCCAAAAACTAGCTGGAGTAAAACTAGATTGAGTGTTTGCTATGTATTCTCTGAACCAAGGAATGGTTTTGCCCTCATAAAGGGGGAGGTTTTGAATGAAAGACCCATGGCAACAGAAACAAATCAGCTCCACAAGTACATAATATTCAAATGAGTTTTACATAACTACCCTCTTTTTCTTCCAACCTTCAAACTGCATGAACGAACATCAGAAAACCAGACTGAATCTAAAAAAGCCAGCCTGTAGGCCTGGGAAGGACCCTTCCCATAACCTCTGTCATATAAAGCAAGCATGTTCTCAATAAATCACACTGTAAAATAAACCATGCTCACCAAAGCAAATGAAAAAACAGCAGAGGAAGGACTGGGAGTGACCCACACAACCCTGCTCCCACTACACCAGCTGTCCTGGTGAAGAATCACAAGGACCTCACCTGTACAGCTCTCACATATGGAAGCTCTCCCTGATGTGACGTCATAGCCCTAAAAGACCCAGTCTTGAAAGTACCACTGCTCACTGGAAAGTGTGTTTTCCTATTGCTGGTACAAACTCCACCTTGGTAGCAAGCAAATAAAACAAATTCAGCTGAACATTTCCAGGTTAAAAGCCACTGTAACTCCTGGCTTTTTTTTGGAGACTGTGTGGTGAAATTACTTACAGCACATACAGACCTTCTAGCAAGTCCCATATTCTATTGCCACATAATGGCAATACACTGTGGCAATAGACTGCAATATCACTTATTGCCATTATGTGGCAACAGGTGACATGAATCAGTGTGGCTCATAAGTATAGCCTATGTGGTGGATTTCTGGGAGCCAATGAAGGAGGAGACACAACAGAGCAGAAGGGAGATAGGTCAACATCTAGAGTTCGAATATAAGCTCAGTGGTACACTAAGGGCTAACAGTCACCACACGTCTTCCTCTGTTAGCATCTGAAAGGGACCAAGATGAGGACTGCTTTAGTGGGGCACAGTATTCCTGGCATTTATTATATTGATTATATCAATTTATCAATTAATTCATAGCTTCTTATTGAACTTTAGCTGGAGACGTAGAACTCACATTTTAGTGTACTATCCCTCGCCTTTAAAGAAAAAGTCATGAAGTACTTACATTTCCTAGCTTATTTATTTTTTTGTGTGTATGGTCTTGCTTCCTCCAGTTGCTTCCTCCTCTTATTACAATGCCTCTAATTCATTTTGCACCTTTTCCTGAGTGTCTTCTGTTTGCCTGGTTAAATTAGACTGTCTTTTTTCTCCTTACTTTTCCTGTGTTTTGCTTTGAAAATCTATTTTACATGGTACCCCTCCCATTGTTTACATGTGTGTGGGCAGAGGAGCCAGACGAAGGGGTGGCTGCTGTCGGACAGGGTAATAGAAATGAAATCTGTGCTTAGCTGTTCATTCCTCCCTTTTCCTCATTCAGCTATAGGGTAAGAAAACCTTTGTTTTCAATCCTCTTCCAGGAAGACTTCAGAAAAACTAAATAGATTAAAAAATGAACAAGATCCTCACCTTCTCTGTATCCCCTTTTTAAGGAGTCAGAAGAGTGTGTAAAGACTCAAGGGCTACACTAGTAGGTCTGCATAAGAAATTACGCTTCTGTGAGGTTTGGGGTGAATATACACAATGCCTTCACAATGATGTACCTATTGCAAGGTAGACAACATCTTTTCCTGGTTACCATTGGTCTGGAACTGGTTTAAACAAAGCCAGAAAATAATCCATTCCTGGAACGATTGTTCATATCAGGAACTCTGTTTACACAGCCAAAGCAATTTAACTACATAGGCATAAATATCTTCCTTAATTCCATAAATAGCTTCCTTTGTGTCAGACACCTTCCCTTGCCATTTTAGCAGAAACCACAAAGCACCTTCCATCTTGACTGGCAAAAAACCTAGATGTAGAATTTGAGGGTTTTGTTGCAGGTCATTGATCAGACAACCTTCAAGTATAAATTGCCTTCTCAAACTGAGAATTCAACTCATTAAATCACTCACAGGTAAGATATGCAAAGGATGGTAAACTAAAAGCTTTTTTAGCATCTTTATTCTATATATACTAAAAAGAAGAAAGATGAAGGTGATATAGAACAGTGGTAAGTTCCCCATGAACTTCCTATTAGAGTCCCTGCCTTCTCATATGTGACCAAAATCTTTTTTAAATAAACCTGTTATTATAGTTCAGAGCCTCTGCCAAGTGTTTACAGTGTTGCCCTGAGTAACAAGTCTGAGCCAAGGGACTTAATTAAATGTAACCTGCTTTTTCAGTTATAGAATTGTCCTTAAACATCAAAAGGCAAGTGAACCTTAATAATAAAATCTGAAATCACTTTTTGTTTAAGAGAAGTTATTTACTTCTCACTGTATATAATCAGTTACTTCTTAGAAGGCATACAGCATTTTCACAGATAATTTCCCACAAGCATTTACAGATTTTATGACAAGTAACCTAACGTTCAGAGTTCTGGCTTTATATGAGAATCTCAGGTTTCATACTCCCTTCTCGAGGTGATTCATAGACCTCATGGTTGCAGGAAGAACGTAAAAACTTAAAGAAAAATGTTTATAAACTATGCCCCTTTTGATCTCACAATTTTTATTGTCCTTACAATAGTACAGGCTTAGCTTTTAGTTTTGGAGCACTCAGTTCTGCGCATATTGCAATTTTTTTTACAACCATCTCAGAGGAGGTTCTATCTATGAGGGCTTCTGCTAGCCACAAAATTGGTTTGGGGAAGGTGCTAAAGTGCTATCTGAAAGTCTTGGATGGACAAACACAGGCAGCATGGCTGCTGTTTCCCTGGACAGAGCTGTGCACTGGCCAAGTGAAACTGGACCAGAGTTTTCATTCACAGTAGCTCGTGGCCCAGCATATAGTGCAAGAGGAGGCTGATGCAGCTTATATTGATGCGCTGGGCTACAAACTGGAGCTGCCAAACCTGCCAGATGGGCCTGGACCCCAGGCCAAGGTTGAGGTCCTGCCTGACTCATTGGCAGGAGAAGGGCAGGTTGCAATGCTGATGCTCTCCCCTCCCCTTGGCACAGGAAGAGCGGGCAGTCCCAGCCTGTGCTGCCTGCTGGACCACACTAGCCTGCACCATTTTGCCCTCAGAGCAATGGGGCTGCATAGAGCAGATGTTATCCCAGGTAAGAAAGGTTTAATGCCTTTCCCCTCTCCCCAGGCGGAAGTTTTAACTTCCCCACGCCCACAATGTTAATCATTTACAACACCTTAAACCAAACCTGATCCTGAGACCCAGACTGTGCAGGTCAAATGCAGCTACCTGGCAGGCTTGGAGATGTCAGAGGCACTGGGGCTGCACCTACAGCTACTCTGATAGTGGAGCTGGGCAGCTCTCACACAAGGGTGCAGAGCAGAGTGAAGGCAGAAATTAGCTCCAGAAAAACGTGCAGAGAGCAAAGAATCACAAGTGTAACATCACATGTCAGGTGGGGTGAGTTACTGGATTGCTTCCTCTGACCTTTGCTCCTTCTGCTACACCTCAGTGTCCACCTTCTGCATCAGAAATAGTGTGGCCAGGAGGACTAGTGAAATGATTGTCACCCCGTGGTGAGACCACACCTGAAATACTGTGCTGGAGTGTGTCCAAAGAGGAGCCACAAAGATGGTGAAGTGTATAGAAGATAGTAAGTCTTATGAGGAGTGGCTGAGGGAACTGGGCTTGTTTAGCCTTGAGAAAAGGAGGTTCAGGCGAGACCTTATTGCTCTCAACTACCTGAAAGGAGGCTATAGTGAGGTGAGGGTCTGTCTCTTCTCCCAAGTAACAGGTGATGGGACAAGAGGAAATGGCCTCAAGTTGCGCCAGGGGAGGTTAAGGTTGGATATTAGAAAAAACTTCTTCACTAAAAGGGTTGATAAGCAGTGGAACAGGCTGCCCAGTGAAGTGGTTGAGTCACCATCCCTAAAAGAAGCATAGACATGGTGCTTAGGGACATAGTTTAGTGTGGACTTGTCAGTGTTAGGTTTATGGTTGGACCAACCTAAACAATTCTATGACTCTGCTGCTGAAGGTTGCAGACAGGTTCACTTCTCCTCCTTCATTCACCTGTGTCTCTTACCAACTCCCTTTTTCCAGCTGGCATACTGACGGCAGCAAGCAGCCACAGGGAGGTCTCACGAGCAGACCAGTGCAGACTGGTACAGGCTCTCTAGAGAGCTCATGAAACCCCAGCTCCTGGAGGGTGCCCACAACACAATGAGAGAAAGCTTCAGCTGCCCTGATCTGGCACTGGTAGTAGTCCTACTTCAAGCAGCAGCGTGGACTAGGGACCTTGCAGACTGTATTTCATCAGTGCTGTGAAGTCATTCACCTGCTGTTCCCACAGCCACACCGGCTCAGTTTCCAGCTCCACCTCTAAATGTGGTACTGATGCATTCAGACCACAGGGACAACTCCCGGAAAAACCCAGATCCTTCCAGCGTAAGATGAAGTCAAAGCCCGATGTTGTCATTTGTGGAAATCTTGCTGTGTTCAGATGCATTTTCCTTTTCACAAGCTGTTTCTTCTGCTCCTTGCAAACTCTTCAGCATGACATTCTTCTGTCCTTAAGATTTGTGCACAACCTTTAAGCCTTGAGATGTAAACAGCTGCAGAGCACCTCAGACTCTTGGAGATCGGATTTTGGGGTAGTTGACTGATGTGTGTTGTAGTGGTGAATAGTTCACCTGCTAGATACTTTATGGATGACTTTGGCTTCTCACCATCTCCATCTGATTTTGAGTCGTAATAGAGAAATGACAGGAGCGGGCTGCGGGAAAAGCACCGCATTCCTGAGCTGGGTGAGACAACTGGTTGTGTGGAGTGAGCGTTCACCTGGGATCACACAAACACTTCCCACTTGAAAGAACCACAGTCTCTAGATTCCAGTTTGTTTAACTTTGTAGATCTCATCCTGTGTGTTTTGCTAGTCTAACTAACGATGCTATACTAGTCTGACCGGGTTCTGTCAAAATTTGCTGTTTACATTATACACTCTTCGCGGTTTGTAAAGAAAACCGGCACAGAGGTACAAGTAGTGGTATACTCTAATGAAAGGCCCTGTCTGTGAAGGAAATGCTCATGCTCCTCGCCAG
Source organism: Coracias cyanogaster (assembly GCA_033124195.1). Lineage (NCBI taxonomy): Eukaryota > Metazoa > Chordata > Aves > Coraciiformes > Coraciidae > Coracias > Coracias cyanogaster. The sequence goes on from JAVSBS010002149.1 coordinate 29,627, forward strand.
GTTTCTAGAGCACAGATCTTTGCGATACCGAGGAGCCTTGATAAAAACTACTACCCAATTTTGATGACAAACGGTGTAAATGAAGATATTCCACGTGAAAATTCACCACAAAGGAAATCTGACAGCCTAAAGAGCCTAGCAAGCGCCGGCTACGTGAGCATGCCAAGGGCGCCCTGCCGCTTTCCATTTGTAGCGGCGCTCACTTCGTCCGCAGGAGGAAAACTCCTGCGCCGTTCACACTTCCCTGTTCCATTCCTGCCGTGGCAGTGTGGCATTTGCTCCGGGGGACGACACTTCTCCCGTCCCCGGGCGCGGCAAGAGCTCGGTGCTGTTTGCAGCCCGCTGCCGCCTCCGCAAGAAACGCGCACGTATCTGGCGGGCCCACAGGCCGCTCCCGAGCGGGACGGGGCGAGGGGCTACGGGGCGAGGGGCTGCGCGGCCGGCAGCGCGCCCGGGCCGAGGGGGTGGGTGTCGTCCTGCCGGCTGCGGTCCTGCCCGACGACCACGCAGGGCTGGCCGTCCAGGCGCGTGATCGCCACGACCACCGACTCGTCGCGCTCGCCCTTCTCGGTGCCGCGCAGCACGATCGTGCTCT
>JAVSBS010002150.1:0-11244 GCA_033124195.1 Coracias cyanogaster
CGATCTCGGGCCGGGAGCTACCGCCTGGGCCGCAGAGGGGCTCGGCTGCGCCCGGCGAGTCGCAGGGTCGCCTCCCGCCCAAACCCCCGTGACCGGAGGGCTTTAGGGCCTACACCACGGCTTGTACTGCGTCACCCGCGGCGGGGCGCCCCTCCGAGACGCGCGGGCCCCGCCGCCATACTGCCGCCGCCCTGGAGGCGGAGGAGATGACGCACGTCCGGCGCGGTGCGTCTCTGGGGTGGGGGGTGTAGGCGGGACCGCGGCCTCAGAGCCCCCAGCCCCGTGGCGGCGGCGGCCTGTCCCCGGCTCTGCTTCCCCGCATCCTTCCTGTGAGGAGGAGACGGGGCGCCGCGCTCCCGGGCCCTCCCCGCAGCCATGCCCGCCGGCGTGCCTTGGCCCACCTACCTGAAGACGCTGGCGGCCAGCATGCTGGCCATGTTCGCCGGCGCCGAGGTCGTGCACAGGTACTACAGGCCTGACCTTGTAAGTGCTGGCGCGGTTCCGGTCGGGATTTGCGTTACGGAGCCCGGTAGCGTGTCTGCGGGATGGAGGGTCTCCTGTAGAGGCCCTGTGTAGAAAGGCCTCGGCTCCGACTGCAAAAAAAATGATCAGCCTCTGAAGGAGCGACCAGCGTAGCCAGGGCTTCTCCTGGGAGCTGCCTTCAAACTGGCAGCGTGGCACTGAAAATAAAACAGCTACGCAGACTTCTCCAAGAGGGGTTTCTACTGTGGGAAGTTGTCTTTTGAAAAGAGCATGCAAAAATGGCGAGAAGGGGCAATTTTAAATAGGCATTTTGCCACCAATAATGGAAATGAAGATGACCAAAAGTTTACATCAAAACCAGTGACAGTCGTGTCCTCCCTGTCAAAATTAGTCGCAGGGAACTAGCCTCCAAATGAGACCAGCCACCAGGGATATTAATGCCTGATTTGGTCTCTTGGAGGCTGCCCAACTCCTAAGCTTTATCTCATCCTCCTGTGCTTGTACACTTTGTGGTTTTTATAAACACTGTGCTGTATCGAAATGAGAAGTTAAAAAAATCACTATGCTTGAGCCATCATGTAAAAATTTAAGCAATGTGGCTTAAGTCATTGATAGATGTGTAAGAATTTATACATTTTAATAGTCTGTAGCCTTCATTGCAGGCAAATAGGCATATTTTTTCACGATGATCTAATGCTCTACATGTCTTTAGCACAGATTTGGAGAAGGTATGTTTTTTAAGGTGTCATGTCATCTCCTATCTTGTCTTTCTTAAAATGCCATCTCCAGTTTGAGTGCTTAGTTTCTAAAACAGAAAGGTGGAAGCAATGAAACTTTCTTCTGTCACCAAGAGAAAGAATGTATGGAAACTTCAGCTGGTGCTTGAAAGCAACACTAGATGCCTCAACTGAATATTAAATGGTGAAGAAAAGCTTTGTTCTTTTAAACAGCCCATTTTTCCTTTTTCCTCCTTTTTTTTCAAATTGTATTTTGCTGCTTTGAAATAAAAGTTGAATTACAAAAATGTAATGGGCTAATTTTTTAAGGTTTTGCAGGTAAGAATTATATTCTGCTCAAAAAAGAGGGTGGTATAATCACAATTTAGCTATATTTGTGTCCTTTGCAGAGTACGCTAACTTACCGTTTTGTGAGTTTAGTTTTCCTTCTGCCACAACACTGATGTCTTTATCTGTTTTTAACAGAGTATACCTGAAATACCTCCTAAGCCTGGAGAACTGAAAACAGAGCTGTTGGGTCTAAAAGCAAGATCAAGCAAAGTTCAGACTTCACAACAGTGACCAGAATTTACTTATGTTGTGAAAACTGGAACTGGTAATTTGTTCAGCTGTCTCAACTGCAGAAATCCATACGTGAAATACTGTACTCCCTTCGTGCTTAATTTTTTCTTTAAGCAGAGTTACAGGAGCATTACAAATACATGTATGATGAATACTGTTGTTGAGTCCGATTGGTTATGTGCCAAAATGCTTATGATTTCTTAATCTTGACTGTGGTGGAAGTACTCTTCAGAATAAAAGATGGAAACTCACATTGGTGAGTCTGATGGAATTTTAAACCTTTAAGCTGATTAACAAGTACAGGAAGTTTAGTACAATTGAAAAGTCAAGCTTTTGTAGCTACTCTTTAGCTTTAACAAGCTAAACTGTTCATCTACAGTAGAACCTAACCATTTGCACTTCTCCCTTTTTAAACTTTAACTCTGTGTTACTGTCCTTAACCCAGAACCTGGTACAGTGAGTGAGAGTATGTACAGCTGAGAGAGATTCCTTATTGCAGCACTTCTTGCACGGGGCTCCTCCGAATGCTGGTGAGCTGCTGTAACCAGTGTTACTTTGGCTTTCTGTCCATCACTGACAGGAAGCCTGTCCTGGATGGAGAGGATCTTACAACTTGTTTGTATCAATTGAAGTAGGCAAGTACATACAGATTACATTGAAATTATGTATGTTTGTACTCCATTTGGGCATCCTGTTTACAGAGCTCTTGTAACAGCAGAGGGATCTAGAAATCACTGGAAGTACTACTTTCACATCTGTTCCTGCTGTGAAACTCGTTTTATATGTTTACATAAGTTGAAATTGACTTTCTTAGGATGAAAGGTTTCTGATTCCTCTATGTGCGTATTTGTCTCTGCTCTCAGTGTTGCAACTGTTGGCTGATCTAGAACAGTGGGCATGGTCGGAGGAGATCCTCTCCTGCTCTTACATGCCCACGTGGCTGTTCAGGCTGCAGCCTGTACTTAGCAATACTAGAGCACAGGCTCTCACTCTTAGACACCTTTATCAGCGACAGCTGTAGAAAAAGGCCTCAAGTAAATCTCAGATGTTAAGCCCAAATGAAATCAACCAATAAGAACATCATACTCAGTCCAGTTCTGGGGAAACTACTTTTTCCCTTCTTGTACCTAAACAAAGTTGAGACTGACAGCCTTCTGCCTCAGCAGAAGATGAAGACAGGGCAGTTCAACAGTGTTTTGTTCCTGTTCTAGACTAGGGCAGGAAGAGGAGACTTCCAGTTATCTCTAAAGAGCCAGGACTCACCCCCCCTTATACCCCATTACTTGTACTTTGTCAGAGCATTACCTCTGTCATTACTTAGTTCACTTCTGACACAAAGATGCATTTCTCCACATTTTCAAAAAGTTTTTCAGATATAAATGCTGCAGAGGAAAAGTTACTACTCACTTGGCTTGGATTTCGAAATGTATCCTGCTGCTAATGCACACTGAGCAACAGGGAGTATTTGTTTTACCCCAGCCTCTTCTAGCACTGCAGGAACTGTTCTCCTTAGTGCCCACTGAGGAGCAGCAAAGCTGAGAATACACCAGGTTTTCACACCCCTAGAACTGGTGTCACACCTGCACCAGAAGCAATAGCCTCTCTGTGACTGGGAGACACCTCTTCCAGCATTGACATGACTTTGCTTCACAGAGCTGACAAGAAAAAAGCACAAGCTTACAGCTGCAGTTTGTGCTTATTAACAGCAAACATTTGTCATTCCAGGGTAGAGAAAAGCAACCGGATCACGGCTACATGGCACATGACATCCTCAGCTGAGGAAGATAAAAAAAGCACAAAGCATGGCTCTCAAGCATGCTGTTTATTTTTGAAATAGAATCTCAAGTCATCCTAAAAACCTATCTTGGCATTGACAACTTCAGTGATGTTACAGAGCAAAGGCTTCTAAGTCCATGAGTAACAGCTTAAGGATACCACAGCAGGCAGCCCTAGGCGTCTAATACTCCCATTTGTCAGCTACAGAAGCACTCAACCATAGAGTAGGCCTGAGTCCCCTTTGCCACTCATGCTGGTCAAACTGAGATTTAAAGGGGTGCATGTTGATACTATACTCAAAAGCATTATCACTAGAAGTGGTTTTTAAAAATATTCAAACCTCAGCAGGTTGATTGCTACAAAGCACAAGTTGCCCTGCCGTAGTAAGAGGACTGTCCGTTAAAAGGTGCACCTGCCCTGTTCCTTAACTGAATAAAGCACCACTATTAAAGCTGGCATCACTCGCCGCTGAACTGCACTAAGCATGCTCTAGTTAAGCTCTGAGAGTGCATCTAAGATACAGGAACTGTGAGCAAAACCCAAACCAACCCTAAACTGCCAAAATCCCAAAACTAAGCTCCCATTCCTTTAATTATCAAGGAGTGTACTTCAATAAAAGCTCTGTATAAACCCTAACACAACCACCACACTGATACACAGCATTTGTATTTATTGCACAGAAACAGTTGGGGCAAGGTAGAAGCCTAGTAAAAATAAATGGAAAGCAAGTTCTTCAGGTGAGTGTTTGGTGCCCTCACCTAATTAGAAAGGTTATTTTGCTTCAGCTTGCAGAACTTCAAACCTCACAAAAGTTCTGTTAATGACTGAAGAACTACTCTGATGTAATTCTTCCACATAGGAAAGCAAAAAACAAACCCCAAAACACACCTTGTGTAAACACTTCCTACCAATCTTGTGAAGATGTTTCAAAGTAGAGGCACTAGTGAGAAAGTTTAGTCCTTCACCTAAATACCATATAAAGCTAACATGGTGAACAGGAGAGAAAAGTTGTGCCTCCAGTTCAACCTGTCCACAATACAATTTGGTGTCAAAAGGATTTAACTTGTAGATTAAGTATCTACAGTGCTTTGGCATACTAAAGACACATAGAACAAGAGTGAAAGTGTAGGAGCAACATTAAGGAGCAACTGTAAGAGACAAGAGCTTCCACTTAAAAAAACCAAACCACAACAACCTGTGGAAAGCAGGACTGCTGTAGCTATGCAAGTCAAAAGCAGGGTTCCCAAGTACCATGGTACAAGCTCACAGGCAGTAAGCCACTTCTGGTTGTTCAGAGTAAAAGCTACCACTGCCTATTCCATACAGTGGGGTCAAGTCACATTCCAGCACATGGTGGCAGGACTTAAGTTCCAATGCCATTTTTCAATGCCCTATCTCATCTTTCTTAAAGATGTCCGTAGACAGCTTCTTGAACGCCTGATTTCAACTGGCATGTTCAGTACAGCCCCTGATACCAGGTATACCTTGGCCAACAGCAGGGCAGGTTTGGTAACAAAAGCCAGGCATAGGCATGTGCTCCACAACTAAGCTGAGCCAGTGTGGGACGGCACCAGGACTGCCAACTGCCCCTCGTACAAATGACCTGAACACTCAAGACAATCCCTTTGCTGCTTTGTGCTAGCCCCCAAGATGAGCTTATTGTGCATACATTTAGAGTTAGTGGTGTTTGGGAACATTTTATTTTGTACATGACAAGATTTTACACCAAGTCAGTTAAATAATACAAATTTACATTCATGAGGAATGTTTTTAGAAAAGTGAACTTAAAAAAAGATTCCTCCTTTACCCTTAAACCCCATACCATCCCTCAACATTTTACAGTGGAAAAAACCAAAACAAGCTAATTCACATTCCCTCCTAACCCCCCAATGGAGGATGGCAGTTGAGTGCAGCTTACAGTTCATCTTTCACATCTGTGGATTCCTGTGGAGACGAAAAGAGAATCAGAATCCTGCTTTTTGGAAGTGGAAAATGCCACAAGAACTGAACCCAAGTACTGCTGATGCTTTCCAAAGCACTAAGTAATACAACTCATTAAGGAGATATAAGTCAAACTTCTGTTCCAATGATAGCATGTTAAGCCTTTGCTATTGAGTAAAAAAAAAAGAAATTTTTTCAGTCAAATGTTAGCAGTAGATTTAGTGAGTGTACCCATTTCATCTTTAGTACTTTCTAAGCTATCTTTCAGGCACAGTATTAGTGCTGTCCATACTCCTATTCTACTTGCTTGCAGAGCTAAGGAACATGTTTTCCAGGAGTCAGAAGAAACCTTAACCTGCAAGTGCTAATCCAACTAGAACAGAACTTTGCTCCTTCACATAAACACAATAGTAATGGGATCAAAATTAAGTAGCTATAGTACAAGAAGCACATTCCTGAAGTTTATTCTTAGGCAGTCTGACATTTGACAGTAATCAAGTAATCTCTGTAAGCTATGTATCTGTGCTTGTCAAAAGATGTCATCTTGCCAGACTTCCAAAAGCAACCTGAGAAAGCAGGTCCAGTTGGGACCTCACAGTAACTTTTAAAAGCTTATTATCAAGAAGTTGTGGTACTGGAAGAGTTCTGCATATCCATTAAGATCATTAAAACTGCACACTTTAGCTAAGTGAAGGCTGACTTCACACAACAGTTAACTGTTCAGAGGCAGTTGTTGCTGCCTGCCTGTAGCATTAAGTATGTGAAACAACTCTTGACAATTTGTTGATTTTTATTGCCCAAGAGCTGTGGAAATGTGGCAGATAACATTAAGTTCAATTTGCCGCTGGTTTCTTGCCATAGGGCATGCTGTTACCATCTCTGAAGCTTCATTTAGCTCCAACTTTGAACATACATGTTTTCTTCTTACAATCTAGTTTTATAAGGAATGCAGCATCATTTGTGCTGCAGGATTCCTCCCCCCCCACCCAAGAAACTAGTGTCAAAATGCAGAGTGAACAAGTTTGTTGCCAGGAAGCACCACAAAGCTGCACAGAAATATTGCTAGGTAGAGCCAAACCTGAGACCTTACCTTCTGTGTTTCACTGTCTTCAGCATCAGCATCCACTTCCTCTTCATCTTGCTCTGCCTCCTCAGCTGCATCTTCAGGCTCTTCAGGTTCCTCATCCACCTGTAGCAAGATCACAAGCAATTTTATTTGCTTAGGATGTTTATTAATTGTAGACTAGCTAAATACAGGTTATGGAAGTACTCACTATCAGTTCCTAACATTTGCCCTAAGCTACTTGAAGGAGAAAGCTACTTCTGTTTAGCATGGCCATACTGTCATGCTTCCTCCAGCAAGATACCCAGCAGAAGTTCTTGCACAGTATTTTAAGTGCCCTTATTACTTATACCCAGTTATTAATTTCTCCATTAAAGCAACTGGCACATGTGCCTGTGGCTCCTAATTTACTCCCATAGAACTGCCACTTAGTTAAGGACAGGACAATACTTGAGAAGTGCAACAGAAGAGCAGAATCCCGAGCAACTGGAAAGAAGAGTGGAAGGGAGAACATGAGCAGACTCATCAGTTTCCCACCCAGGTACTTGAACTGAGCCCCTGCTGGCCCACCTAGGTGTAGAAAGCTGGATACAGTTGTTTTATTGAAGTCCCTCAAGCACCTGCTTTTTAAGACCTGGCAGCAGTATAAGCCAGTTATCAGCCCCAAGTTGAAGGAAAGCTAACCTTTGCATCCAGGTCAATGTTTAAACTTAAACGAAGCATCCTTTCTATTCTGTCTCCATATTCCTTGGTGTCTGGTAACATATATCCTGATCTCAAAGTTGCAGTTTCAAACAACACCACTGCGAGATCTGAAACTGTTTTGTCATCTTCATTTTCCTAAAGTGGAAGATCATTAAAGAAAAAAAAATAAGCGGAACTGTTATCTAGGCTGTATACAGCCAAGTAGTCAGTATTTCAGTGCTGTTATTTATTTACCTTGACTCGCCTCAGCATGTCCTTGATCAATGGATGCCTGGGGTTGATTTCAAATGTCTTCTTTTGGCTAGCATAGTAGCTGAAAAGAAATTACATCACTTCAGTTTTGAAGTACAGGACCCAGCTACTTCTTTAAACCCAGGAATATCAATTACAGCCACAGTAACAAATATATTCCTCCCCCTGCCCCACTTTAATAGTAGATAAACTCTAAAAAGCATTGCAGTTACCAAGGCCATTAATCTTCTCGTTACCAGATGACACATAGTAATGCTACTGATGAGCCTTGCTCACCTGTTTTACATACTGAGCTTTGAAATATTCATGTAAGACTATAATGGAGACTGGAACTTGGTTTAATTGAACTAAAAACATGAAGGATCATCTGAATGAGATGGAGGGGAGGCCATCAGCTGTATTTCACATCTGCTGCTACATAACTGAAAGCTTACTTTGTAGATATATCCTTCCCAGTCTGGTAAGCTTGAGCCTTCATTATTCTTTCCATGTTACCGGACCATCCATACTGACTAGCCACAAGAGCACATGGAGACTGGGTTAAACGTTGAGACAGCACAGCTTTTTCAATCTGTAGGAGAAAAAAGCCTTAATATTAGTTCACTGAGCTAATAGCTTATACAGGGAATAAAATAACTCTGAAATTTCTTGTCCCTTCAATATTTTCTGAAAGCTCTAAGATGACATCCTAACTCATCTTCCTGAAATATAGGTATTAACACATTTAATTGCCCATAAAGACAACAAAGCTACTGTCAAGTCTATGCTCAAAGAATCTCCAAGGTGTGTTATAGCTGGTACAACATCATCTACAAAGAAGCGTGACATAGCATACCATCTTACCTTGTCTTTCAGAGCTTTATCTTTCATCCAGTTTAAGAGTGGTTCAAATTCCTTTTCCAAGGCTTCCCGACTCTCCTTAGACTTTTCACTTTCTTCAAACTTGACACCTTCTTTTGCTACATTCTGAAACCTCTTGCCATCAAACTCTGGCAGAGCCTGAATACAGTATTCATCGACAGGTTCAGTCAAATAGATCACTTCATAGCCCTTTTTCAGAAGGCGTTCAACAAATGGTGATGACTCTGCCTAGAATGACAAAACAGAGCAGATGCCAGTTTAACTGCAGCTACAGAAACCTGTACAACTATTTGACAAATGTTGGTAGAAGAAACACTGAAGTGCAGCAGTAACATAAGCATGGAGCATTTACAGCAAATACACAGTTCACAGTGTTTATGATGCCTCTCGAACTAGGAATCATAATATTTTTCCCCCTCCCCCCATCTTCCACACTCACATACCTCCTTTCTGCTGGCACCTGCCATGAAATAAATTTTATCTTGCTTTTCTTTCATTCTTTCCACATACTGGTCAAGGCTTGTGAGGTTGCTTTCATGATGAGAAGACTGGAAGCGAAGAAGTTTAGCGAGTCGTGTACGATTGGAGTGATCCTCAATAACTCCAAGCTTTACATTGGTACCAAACTCTTTCCAGAATGTGTCATTGTATTTTTCCTCTGCAATTTTCTTGATCATATCAAGAGTTTTGCGAACAAGTTTCTTTCTGATCACCTAAAAAAGCAGCAATACCAAGTTACAACAACAATCACTTGAAAGAACCCCCAATTCAACCTTACTGCAAAGGATGTATTCAAGACACTTGGTGTCCCTGATCTGAAGGCAACAGGACAACAGCAATGTGTGGGTTTCCTATACTTGGATTTCACACTCCTTATATATAAGTAAAATTAATCTAAAATTCTTCTAAATCTTGCTACTGTCATGTGTTTACAACAAAGAAATTTAAGACCAATTAGCTTACCTTTAACAATTTATGCTGCTGAAGTGTTTCACGAGACACATTCAAAGGAAGATCATCAGAATCCACCTAATTGAAGAAAAAAATTCTTAAGTATAGCCAACAGTATCTGAAAATTAAAAAGTTAAATGCAAGTAGAACTTGTAATACTTACAACACCCTTAACAAAGTTCAGATATTTGGGCATCATATCATGGAAGTCATCGGTGATGAACACTCTTCTGACGTACAACTGAATTACAGGAAGAAATAGCCAGGTTATGTTTGGGCTTTTTTATTTTTTTAAGGACATGAAACCATACCCCCACACCTCCTTGTCCTACCTTAATGAAATCACTTTTTTTGGATCCGTATTCATCAAACAGGCCACGTGGAGCAGAATTAGGAACAAACAAGATAGATTTGAAAGTCACTTCCCCTTCAGCAGTGAAGTGGATGTAAGCCATTGGGTCGTCATGTTCCTGGGAAGAGAGGAGTTTTTTTAATTGACATGGGGAAAACATCAGAGTTAATACATTTCCAGTAATAACATGAGTTTGCCAAGTATGCACAATTATTTTACAATCAAACTATCTAACCACACTTTGTTAGAACCTATTATGAACAAAAAAGTTTCAGATTCAGCCAAGTTATTTACAGAAGTAGCCTTCCTTGAGACCTACTGGGGTTTTTGGTGGGTTGGTTTGGTTTATTTTTAACAAGCCAACCACCAAAAAGACAGCACAGTAACTAATACAGTATAATTGCAGCACAGTTAAGAGACTCCAAAGTAACACATTATCCTGTATTTACACAAAACGAGTATTGTTTCTAGAACACAGTATCTTCCTCTTTCTTCCACCTTATACAACACAAGCACCACCACTCTCAGACTAAAAAAAAATTCCCCTCAACATTTAAACACATCAAACTCTGTATGAGCTGGAACATATCAATTTTTAAAATCCAGGCCATTCAACACTTGGATGGCAGTACCTTCTCTATGGAGGAGATTAACTCCTGACTGAGATGCAAGGCTCCCTGCAATTCAGTCTGTCTACTGACAGCAATTAATTCTTCAGAAATAGCCCATCCTACAAGCACTCAGTTTTGTTTACACAGCAAGATATACTATAGCAAACCTCTCTGGAACAAATCTGAGGCTCAGAGCTTACCTTGGAAAAGGTTTTGTAAAAAGCTTTGTATTCATCTTCCTCAACTTCTTTAGATGGTCTCTGCCAGATTGGTTTTATGTCATTCATGAGCTCCCAATCCCAGACCGTTTTTTCAACCTAGGTATGTAAACACCATAGTATAATAAAGACTCTTCTTTATTTCAGGTTAGGTCAGTGAAACACTCCACTGAGGCCGAGCCATAAAATAACACATCAAACATACATGCTTTTTCTCATTTCCAAAATAAACTATGCAATGGTCTGAATACTTGGATTCAGGTCTACACATCAGTGTAACACACGGGAACAAAACTCCCATGTACATTTAACACCCTCACTAAGTATCAGCACTCCTGTTCTACTGCCATTCTAAAGCAAGCTTTCCAGCAGAGTATGCTCCAACTTAAAATAGTCAGTGTCAGATTACCAAAGTCCACTACTATTTCAAGCAGTTCACTCAGGTGTTTATGCCTAGTTCTGCCTCAAGGTTATTGCCAGTCATTTGCCTGATTGCAACCAAGTCTATTTTGTTTACAATCTTATTTCATGACATGTTGTCTAACTGCACTTAGAACAATCTGACATTACATAACTCCAGGTCTGACAAATCTTACCTTTTTAGTTTTTGGTTTCTTTTCCTCATCCTCTTCTTCAACTGCAGCTTCATCATCATCTGCTGCTGTTTCTGATGCTGATCCTGATGATTCTTTCGATACGGGGTCAGTAAACCCAGCAGATGAGCCGGAACTGT
>JAVSBS010002151.1:0-21175 GCA_033124195.1 Coracias cyanogaster
TGCTCCATCCCTGGAGGTGTTCAAGGCCAGGTTGGATGGGGCTTTGAGCAACCTGGTCTAGTGGGAGGTGTCCCTGCTATGGCAGGGGGTTGGAATGAGATGATCTTTAAGGTCCCTTCCACCCCAAACCAGTCTATGATTCTTTCATTCTATAACTTTCCCATTTCAATTTTTGAGGGAATAGTGCTGAAACTCAAAGTAGCTGAATTCCAACATTTCTTATGCTGCATGTCCAGCACAAATGTCAGTGGTGATGGATGCAGAGCAGGGAGCCCTGCAGCCTCCTGTGTCCCTGGACAGTCCTGCACGAGCAGTTGAGACTCCCAACAAGAAACCACTGTGCTGCCCTTTAAGATCATCAAGTGCAACCGTTAAAAGCAGCTGCCTGCGCTGGTTCAGGCAGGCAAGTGTCCCAAGGAAAAGCCTTGTTATTCTAGCACCTAGCACGTCCAGACTTCTGGCTGGCTGTCAGCTGCCCAGTGAGGGGATGCATAAAAGACATTTCTTAAATAGTGTAAAGAAGAGCTCAGGCTGTGCCAGAGGTGCCAGGGCAGAGCTGTGGAGCCCCAGGCAGGGCAGTTGCTATAAGGGATAACAGTGAGCACAGCACGATGGTGCCCAAGAGACCATTTCTAGCCCTGATTAATGGACACTGACTGGGAAGAAGCTCGGCTATACTTCCGTGTAGATCAACAGTTGGTTGTTTATTTTTTCTCTTTTATAGCACAGTAAAGCAGACTGTTACAGCAAGGTGTGCTGTCAGAGTCACAGGAGAAGCCAGCCGCCACCTCGCCGAGAGCCGCAGGCACTCCCTGACCTGCAGCATATTTTCACCCCTGCAATGCTGTTGTCCTTGCTTAGGCAGTAAGGGAAGTCTGGGGTTTCAGGCTTCATTCCTTATCTACATCCCATCTCTGCACTGATAAGCGAAGGAGCACAGCTCCTGGCTTTCTCAGAAAGACATTAAGACAGTTTTCCCAGCGCCGTGTTGCTTTGAACCATCAGCCATGAGCTCCTACCAACTTTGCTAATACCTACCTGTATTCAGCTGTGAAACTGGACCAGAAATACTGACTTACAGGTGCATGGTGAAGCCCTTCAGCTTTTTCCCTCACACCCTTTCATCTGCTTACCACCACAGGCTGCTTCAAATAGCCTTCCCCACCCTGGCCTGTCCCACTGCTCCCGCTGTCAGGGCAAACTCTGCTCCAGGCAACACAGTTTTCCCATTACAAGATGCCAGATGGCAAATGTACTTCATCCATGTCCAGCCCCTGTTACTAAGAAAGGACAAAAACCTGAAGCTCAGCTCATCCAGATCCAGAAGGATGACTTGGAGCTGTCTCCTGCCCCTCAGCCCAGATCACAGCCCTGTCCTTGTCAGTCCAGAGGAGCTGGTCACAAGCCCAGGGATGGCTTCTGCACCCGTTGTGAGTGCAGCTTGGATGTGGCCGTCTGGGTGCGTATGCCCAGGCATTGACCGGAGCAATCCTAACTGATCCTTGGGGCGTGTCCGTGTTTTTCTCCTTAGGCGTTCGATAAGACGGTTGCGAAGGACAGCTCCTTGGCTGTTGGCTTCTTTCAGAGAGGGTTTGTCCATCTGCAGCTGGAAATGTAAGTGAGGCGCACAGCCATTTCAGTGTTCGGTCTTCTCTAAACCTACATGATTCTGTGATTCTAAAATTCACTTCTTGCAGCAATCTTAAACACTTCATAAGGTCCAGTTTGGTCTTGAAACCATGTCACAGGTCAGCAAGTCTTATCTCTGACAAGGCTGAGAAGGTACAAGCGGCGCAACTCTAGGGCCCCGGGGTGGCTAATGCATGACATCACTGTCCCGTACACAGAGAGAAAGAAACTGCTTTTGTATGTGGGGCTGCCAGGAGGTTCTGTTGCCATTCCAATTTTCTTTGGGAATGGAAAAACATATCATTGTGCTGCTTGGTGCATCTTCACATGGTACACATGAGCCTGGCCTTCCTAAAACTGCAGTCTGCCCACAGTGTCTGACTCTCACACTCTGCTGACAGTGGGTTTTGTGGGCCTGATCTGCACCTCGGTGATTTAATGTTGGGATTGCTCCCCTAGTGTCATGGGATTGATTACTCATTGTAATCATTGTACTCCTTCTCCAAGAGGTGGGTGGAGGGTTTTACAGATCCCTTCTCACCTTCGAAGTTCAGTTATTCTCTTTCCTGGTATTGTTCTCCTATTTTGCAGAGGTTAATTTCCACAAAATGGCTGTCTTTATTTCTGGGAGGAAGTTAAAGTGAGCAGCTCTGCCCTGACAGCCAGCCTGTCATGCAGCTACACGCCTCGTGCCTCTGCAGAGCTGCACTCAGGGATGGTGGAGCTCCCGCCAGCACGCTGGAGCCGCTCCGCTTTGCTCCCAGCGTTGTGCCGTGGCTGGCAGACGCAGAGCAAGCCTGCCCCGAGCACACACAGCATGCAGCAGGTCAGGGGCAGCACAGCTGGCAGACCTGCCTTCTGCCCGAGAAGGTGATGGCCACCAGCACGCCACGGCTCCTTCTCTCAGCAGATGCTGCTCCCACCCACCCACATCCACCTGGGCACCTTCTCTCGGCTGTGCTCACTGGCTCTTGGCTGGGTAACACTGCACAGCGCTTCCTGGACCCTTCCTTTCACCTGCACCCTCAGTGGCAACCTGTTTGGATTTCAGTTGCATGGCTGGTGTAAATTCAAATCAATTCCTTCCTTGAGTTTATGTCAATTGCTGTTTGCATTGCTCTGGCCATGTGTGTACACTCACTGCTCACCATCAGCAGGTGCTTCCCTGCCCTCGCTTCTCCCGTGAGGTGTCTGTTGGGACAAGATTGCCAGCGGCAAGCTGGGCAAGGAGCTCACAGCATTTGTTAATATTTGTTCTTTACGTTTTCTCGTCCTTGGAATTGTAGCTATTTCAGGTATCAAAGCCTACTGTTCATCCCAATCAGTAAAACAGTGCAGATAATCCCAGAGAAGAGACACGTGTGTTCCTTTTGTACTAACCACCAACAGGGAGAGGACAGGGAATTTTCTGTGGTCACAGCAGGACACACGTCTCTGGTGCAGCTCTCCTCATCCAGGCTAGAGAAGAACACATGGTTTTTTGCTAGCTTGATTTTTGAACTTCTTAATTAGAGTCTTCAGCTTTTGTAGTCTCTGTTTCTTCTGTCATCTCTGCACTGTAGGTATGAAGAAGCTCTCTCTGACTATCACATGGCCTTCAATCATCTAAGAAAAAATCCCTTCATCGACTACAAGCAGCTGGGGCTGAGGTACATACTCCATGCTTGGGAGGTAAGAGTCACCCTGCCTCAGCAGCCCGTCTCCTCTGGGGGTATTTGTCAGGTCTTCAGCAGCAGGCGTTGGGAACCTGCTTGGTTTGCATGTAAGTTTTGTGAACTCCTCAGCTCTGAAAGCTGGAATAGGTTGAAGTATAGATAGATGGGAACAAAACTGCTCAGTTATGAAGACTAAGAAACTTAATGCGTGTGAAAGCCTGTCTTTCCAGCTGTAGCAACTGCTCTTAGCATTACCTCTGTGCCTAAACTTACACACTGGGCTGCAGGCGGTGGTTTGCTCCTGTAACGCTTCACTCTGCAGCTCTTCTGCTGTTGCATGGAGTCAATCTGCCACATCCTGTTCAAAAATGATCTAAGTTTGAATTACCTGTAAATATTTGTGATATTTGGAATGTGGAACTCCTAGAAACGTACTTCACTGTGAGGGTTCATTTTGTCTTCTGTCCTGAGTCCACACACAGAGACTGAAAAGCAGATAAGGGAAAGAGTCTTTAATTCAGTACTTTCACAAGCGTGAGGAGTCATTGTGTAACTCAAGTCAAGCGTGCCCAGAAACCCGTCATTCACTCTCAATCAGTTTTCACGGACCTTATACCTGGCAGGAAGAAGCTATCCTTGGCATCTGTGGTATTACTCAAGCCTCATGGTTTTTAACAGTTTCAGTGCCACAGCACGGCTTTCTCTGAGTTGACACATGCAAACTTAGAAACAACAGGACCCCTCTGAAAGGTGCAGGGCTCCAGGAGTGCCCCAAGGCCACCAGAGAGGTCAATACCCTTTCTGGTGTGAACAGGCCGTCCCTCATTCCACATACTCTTGGCATTGCCAGGACACGTGCTCTCACTGTGCTGGCACTCCAGACTCAGGATCTGCATCCCAGTTCAACTGTATTTCACTCACCTGCAGCTCGTTTTTCAAAATACAGAAATGTAGTCCTGCAGAACTGTCCCATCATCAGCTTTCCCTGTGTGTGGCCTCTCACATACTGCATCTGATCTTCCCTAGGGAGACATGCTCTATGGCTTGAAAATCCAGAAATATTTGCCTCTTGCAAGGTTTGAGCTCACTTGGGAGCGGAGTGAGAGCTGCTGCTTTGCCTCTCCAAGAGGGAGCATCTCTGCAGTTCCTGTAGATGTTCAGGCTTGCCATTCCCTGCCACCCCCCAACAGCAATCTTCTACTGTCATGATGAAGGAGTAAAGCAAAAGCATCCTATTAGCTGCACCTCTGCCCCAAGCACTGCTTGCATCCAGGTACCACAAAGTGATTTACAGGCCGATACCACTGTCATCTTAGAAAGCCAGCTGACAGTGAGGCTGCCAGGCCACCCTTCTGCCTTGTGGGCCACCAGCTTTTCCACACACTGACTGTTGGCCAGCAACAAGATGAGATCTCTCGCTCCTAATTCAGCTTATAGATCAAGGCTTCCCAACACCCGGTCTGTAATACTCCCACACTTCGCCACTTCACCACCCAACAGACTTCCATGCGGCTAAAGGGTAACGAGCTGCAGTGGCAACCTGCACCTTCACACCCACCATACTGTTAAATAGTTTCAGTTCCTTTGCAGCGAAAGGGAATCACTGCAAAAAATAATTCCCTAGTTGCATGCAGAAAGAAGCCAAAGAAAATCCTTCATGGCCTTTTAGTTGCAGGAAATGTAAGATTAAGACTTGGGTGGTACTAGAGTCTTCACGTGGTGTTCCCCGTGGCTCTCCTCACCGTGAGCAGAGCTTGCAGCTCCAGCACAGCCAGGAGCTAGCCTGCAGGGATAGCTGTCATCTCCTTCCACACCGACGGTGAAGTTTTTCAGCTGTGCTGCTTGGAGTCCCAGTCCTATGCTTGCAGAGGAGCAGATGGGTGCTGTTGCTGTTATCTGTGGTGTTCCAGTGCCTGATTCCTGTTTCGTGGCTGACTTCAGTAGTCGTGTTGCATGTCTGCTTGTTCCCAGCCCTCTGAGCTGTGCTCCCTCGTGTCCCGCTGCAGGTGCTGTACAGCACGGCAGCAGCGCACTGCCGGCTGCAGCAGTGGCAGGAGGCCAGAGTCACCCTAGAAAAAGCCGTTGTGTGGAGACCTGAAGGAAGAACAGCAATCCTGGACACGGCCCTTGAGCGGGTGCAGGTAAGGCCACCTCTGTGAGTGCCTGGGTCTGTACACTGGGCACAAGTTAAGAAATATAAGAATGTGCTAATTGTATCATTGGGGTTTTTTGCTACCCACATGCTTGGCCACCTGGTAAGAGTCTAAGCCATTTGCATGGGATGCTCTACCAAACCAGCGCTTCAGCTAATTCAGCTAACCCTTCATAGCACAGGAACACGAGAGTGGATAGTTATGGGATAGCCTCCCAGGCTGGGGAGGTTGCTTTCTAGTCCCTAATGTTCAGGAGCCTGTTTCTCTTCATATTTCCACTGTAAACCAAGGTGCCTCATGCAGCTAAGTGCAGAAGCCCTGCGAGTGCCGATTTGCAGGGTCTCCCTTTTCACAACACTGGCTGACTTTTTTGAGTCCCTTTGGCCCCAGTAGCAATTGGTAACAGCTCAAATACTAATGACAATCACATTTAGAACTTAAGTAGAGTGTAAAAGTGTTTCCAGGGTTGGTTCTAAATAATAGTTTCCTGTTAGAGTCTTTTATGACCAGAAACAACTTGCAGATCTCTGATTTACTCTTCCTGGAGGGTTCATTATTTTGCTGCCTCTGTACTTCCTTATCTTATTTCTATCCTTTTGAAGAGATGATCACTTTTTTAAAAAATCTGGTCATCTCTTCTAGATCATGTTTGTGCTTTACATTAGCACGTTATTTATATTTGCTATTAGTATGCTACTCAGTAGTTGAACAGAGGAGAAAAAAACCCAGCATTTGCAGTCAAATAGAAAAACTGCTTAGAAGATTTGTTTAATAAACCCTCCTCCACTGCCCTCCCTTTCCACCCATCCCATGCCAACAGTTAGTCTTTGACTCAGCACTGGGTTGTGGCTGCTGAGCTCTTCATTTGCATGTGCTTGTTAATCCTCAGTGACCTTTTTCAAGTTCATAGGCATAATTTTTGCCCCAATACCTTCCTGGAGCTGATCTTGCGCACATAGGGAAGCTATATTTGCTTTTCACTGCTGTTACATTTCATTTAATATTAATCAGTGGCTTTTCCCTTATCTGCTTTCCCTCCTCTAGGACCGTCTGTTTTTAGAGCCCATGCGGGTTCCTCTTGGGGAATTTTTCAGACCGCGAAAGAAGGAAGTTGAACAGCTGGATTCAAAAGATTTCCTGGGTAAACCCAAGGTAACAGGCATGTAATCGTTAAGATTAACAGCAAGCAGATTGAAGTCCCACCTTCTCTAGAGAGCATTGCTGCTGGCCACTGTGCTGGTGGAGACCCAAGAGCAGGACTGTCAGGGCTTGCAGCCAGCCAAGGCATCTGGGACACAGAAGCCAAAATTTGTTAGAACTGCCACCTCTTCTTTCAAAAATGCACTTTGGTGCTAAAACACCTTCCCAGTCTTGGTCACCTTAAACTCTGAAAAAGCTGAGCAGGTACTTAGGGAACCCCGTGGTTGTCTTTTGCTGACAGTGACATTTTCCAGAGGAGCACATTCTGGCAGCACGCTCCTGCTCACTACTGCAGCCCCAGTGGGACAGGCGGGCACGTGGGAGGCAAATGCTGTGTCACGGCCTTTAACGCAGGTCAGCAGAGAACGTCTGTGATCCCTTCTGCGACCAGCGCAGTCAGCAGAAGTGCCACAGGCCAGGGAGCTCCACCATGAGTAAAGGAGAGGGAAAGCAATGCATTCATGTGCTTTTAGACAAACCTTGGAAAGACTGAAAAAAACCAGGGATACGAATGGTTGAAGCTGTTTTGGGAATCCAGCTCTGCTTCTTCCACTGTGTGCATGATTCAACTCTGTGTCTGGCCTTAGGATGTCAGAAGGAAATAGGTCTGAACCTTGCATGAAGTCTGAGAGTCTCTTCATTCAGCCTGTATTGAAGTCATTGCTTTGTCCTCTGACAGGTGATCTCGTCCATCATTCCCAACGATGAGTACATTGGCTTTGAGCCTCTCAGGTTTCAGGTGAGCAGGACATAGCTGTAAAAGGAGGAATGGAGCTGTCATGGAGCTCCAGGTAGGGCCTCAGATCCTAACACCATTGGGGCAGGAACATACTGTTGAAAAAAACAGTGCAATGTCAGAGTAGATCCATGGGGCTGTTCAAAGCCAAGAGGTGGGCTTCAGCATTGGCTGGAATGGACTCAGTGATGTGAGTCTCCTACCCTTCGAAGATGAATTTTTGTCTGCTCACCGTGTCAAAACAGGAATGGAAACTTTGCTATGCTCAACACGCCTTTGTCCGGCACTTGAATAATTTTGTCAGCATAAACATGGCTGCCTTGCACTGTAATAGGAGTTTCTCGGAACCAAGAGTAGGGGAAAAGATTTTGTTACCTCCTGATAGGATAAAGATGGAGCAGGAGAAATAGAAGGCACATCCTGGTAAGGTGTGGAGGAGCAGACTTGTATCTGAGTGCTGTGGTGTGGCAAGTGTGATCAAAAGTAAAGAGAAAACACCACAGTGTGGTGTTCGGGGGGACAGTAAATAAGGTGGCACTGTTGCTGTGTGAGGTACTGTTATAACCAGATGTTTGTTGTTGTTCTTCCCGCAGAAACAGGGCTTTTATGAACCCAGTGCTGATGCTCTGCGGTAAGTGTTCAGTCCCACCTTGGTCTAACTCCTCTCTCTATTTCTGTTCAGAAGGTCATGTTTTGTTCTCTGATATCTTTGTCTGAAGACTTTGTGGGATCCACACCCACTTCTCACCAAGGGTGGAGTGAATGTCAAACATGCAAAGGCTTGTGTGGCTGCAAAAGACACTGCGGCTCAGTGACATCTCTCATACAAGGATCCCCAGGCAGTTTGCAGAAATTAATTCAATAGTCTTGGAAAACAGGCATGGATCATGCCATGGCTGGGGAATGGAAGCAGAGGGAGGTTGTGGGACCTGCCCAGGTCTGTGGCAGAGGATGCTCAGCTGTTCCATCCTAATTCCCATGACAAGGCTTCCAGATACTTGCTCCCAGCCATGGTGTGCTGAGCCAAAATCAGCCTTAGTTCAAAAACTGTCATTTGTTTGGGTGATACTGGACCTGGAGTACTTCAGGTCTGAATTTAATCATTGTTTTGGTCTGGAGAATGTGGATCAGTCAATGAAAATGGGGTGCCTGCATTTGGAAAATCAGTGTTTTTCAAGCTGCTTTGTTCCCAGTTGGACCAAAGAGCAGCATTGGAAATAATAATTTCGCTACATCTGAAACTTCTGGCCTGTGCCAGTTTGGGTCAGTGCAGTGTTGTGGATCAGAGCCATCCAGCACCGGAACTCCAGGGTTAGTAAAGGTGCTCTCATCCTTTCTTTCCAGAGACAGTGAGTCAGGCTACTGTCGAGTTTTGTCCCATTATTACCCTGAGGACTCGGAGAAGTTGGCAGTGAAAGCCAGCAGTCTGGTCTTTGTGCTGGCGAGAGGAGCGGATGGCTGGGCTACAGCCATACACGATGGACAGGTAAGGAGAATGGGGGGGCTTCCAGCGCATCCCCACCAGCAGATACCACAGCCCTGCCTGTGAAGAGGAGCTTGTTGCAACCCTCTGAGCACGTTCCTTGGGGACCCACCTGTAGCACTGCAGAGCAGGGGATGAGTTCAGGAGCTCAGCTCTACAGACTAGTTGCTAACCATAGATTTCTCTGACACTTGGCTCCCACCAGCTTCTGCTGTTCATTTCTGTAGCTCCACAAGGGCATCTTTTGGGGCAGTTGCGCTCTCCACCATACAGGATCCTGTTGTGGAATTACGTAGGATAACAGACCTCACCAAGAACCACCATTTAGAGCAGCATTTGTCACCTGAGAGCTCTAATGGAGCTGAGGAGACAGGACGGTCCTTACCTGGTGTGTTCAGCGTCTGTTAAATTAACTTTGGGAAGGTTTTGGGAGGGTTTCAGCTGTGCAGGCAGGTTTTATGAAAGGGCCATACAGCAGCCCTAAGGAATTACAGCCCAGCAAATCTGACATCTTCCTGCAGACTACAGATTGAATAGAAACAGATAAATACAACAACACGGAAAATCTTTTGTTAACAGAAGCTATTTCTCATGTGTCCACTTAAGTTCTTTGCAAGAGCCAGTGCGTACCTGGGTTAGGTTGAGCCAGTGAATGTATTACCTGGCTTTATTTCCAAAAAAAGTCAAAGGATTCTTCACAAGGCCACTAAAAAAACAGCGAGCAGTTTGAGCAAGAAAGGCAGTGCTCTGAGGACTGATAACAGGTTAAAATATAGAAATAATGGATGGGAATAAGAAGAAAAGATGTTCCCACAGAGAATCTGCTCTGACCTAAGCGTTTAGCATATTGCTAAGTAATATAGCAGTAGGGGTTGTGATCTAGTGCTGCTTAAGGTCAGGGTGTTCCATGACAATCAAACCATTGAGCGTAGCCTGAGGCATCTGGAGCTAACAATGAACAGTTACAGAAGTGTTTGAACATGCTGGTTGGCTGCTCAGTGAAGTGTTAGATGAAATTCAAAGTCAAAAAAGTAAAATAATAGACACTGGGAGAAAAAGAAAAGCATAATTGCTCACAATGATCAATTGAAATGAATAGCAGGGGTTGTCAGAAGACACCAAAATGCTGCTGGACTCTACCCCTCGACATCTTCACTGCTCTCTGCCTGAGCATCTGTTTTAGGAGCAGCGTGTTGGGCTTGGTGGGTGTTTGGTCTCTTACATGGCAGCCACTCAATTAGCAGCATTGCCTCCAGCGGAAAGAGATATTAAAGGACCACTGGATTTTGCTCAGCAGTTGCTGAGCACAAGCCCCACGGGCTACTATAGACAACCCTGGGCTCCCCATGAGCACGTTGGTGTTGTAGTGGGGCGAGTGGGCAGTGGAGGATTGCAAGGGCAGAGGCAGTGCGGGGTGGGGCTGACAGAAGATGGGGCTGCCTGGGCTGGGGCTGCAGCTCCTGTCTCACCCTGCTTTGCTTTGTGTCCTGCAGAAGCTGCGCATCCCAAGCTCTCTCCTGGAGCCTGCCTCAAAGCTGGATAAATGGGTGAGCTGACAACCTTGCAACCAGGGGTGAGGAAGGGACCAAGAGATACATTTGGGACATTTATTTATAAGATTGTTACAGGATAGGACAACTGTGTAAGAGAAACAGAGTGTGAAACACTGAGACACCTTGACTGAAGACCAAGTGGTCCTGAACAGGAAAAACAGAAGAGTTAAGAGGAGGAAAAACGCATATTTTTTTTTATATGTCATATCTCTTCACAGCAAGATCTGGGTGCTTGGACATAGAGCCAAGCCACAGCAGCTCACATCACAAGCTGATGTAGGTTTTTTTATCTCTTATCTTCCCTGGGCTGATGGAACACACAAAGATGAGCAGCTGCCACGGCTCTCCTGACCCACTGTAACTTGTTGAGCACGGGAACACGCTGATGAGTTTGAGGGCTTGAGGCACATGCTCATCCAGCTTGCTCCCATGATGTCTGCAGCCCCTAGGTGGAGCACAGAAGCATGTGAGGAGCGCTCATAGGAGAGCAAGTTAATCCCCTGTGGTGGGACAGTAGTATCTTAAAGAGGCATCGCTCTTTGCCTTGAGGCCATGCATCTAAACTCTCACCTTTGACTTCCTTCATCTCCCATCTCCACCACATCCACACATGATGCCACCATCTCCATCTGAACCATGTGTCCAAAGGTGCAACCCAGACCCCTATTTCCTGTAAGAGCTTTTTGAAGCGCGTGGTTGTTCTGAGGTTGCTGTGATTTTTCTCCTCCAAATGAACCCCTGATCACAGCATGCACTTGGGCATTTGCTCCATTGATATTTCACTGTGACCATCCCGAGCTTGGCTGAGTTTGTTGGCAGATGATGGGGAGAGCCCTCAGCACAGCATGTGCAGCCTCCCTCTGCTCCAGCACAAACCCACCAAGGGGCAGGAGGTGAAGGCAGCGTCCCACCAAACCTCTCATCGCCCCTGCTACCCAGGAGAGACACAGAGACCGTCACCTGAGTGCTCCACCGCATCCAGCCACTTAATGAGCATGTCTCCCTGGGGCTCTTTCTGGAGTTACACCCAGAAATTTGTCACTGGCTGTGCAGCCTGTCAGGCCCGCCAGCCTTGCCCAATCTCTGGTGTCTTCTGCTCACTCCTTTCTGATATTCTGTTGCAGAAGATCAGCAATGGGATTCCCCTCCCTCCTGCCCAGGTGCCTCCCAGCCGACTCCATATGAAGCAGAAGCCAGGTAGTCCCCTGGGCCAGGGACCTCTGAGGGTGTTAGATGAACCCCCCCCTGCTTTAGGGGCGCATGGGGATGCCAGTTGCCCTCTGCAGCCATGGCTGCCTGTGAGCTAGCAGGTTGTGGAAGAGCTGACTGCTGACTCCTCTGTTCCTGTTTTTTCTACAGAATCTCCTGGGGGAGAAAATCCCTCTGCAAATGATGCTGGTGCTCAAACAGACTTCAAGGTGAGGTGATTTACAAGCCCAAACTGCTACAGCCTCAAGAGATCAAGGCTGTGGAAAGTGCTGGATTCATGGCCACATCCTCTAAAATCCTTTGCTCATTTTCCTGTTCCAAAGAGAGGCGCCCAAGTGATCTTTCCTCCACAGCTCCCAAGTTTGTGATCATACAATTCTGTGAGGCAGTGCAAGGTTGAGTCTTGCCAGAGCAGTGCCCCCAAGGAGCCAAGAGCCCCAGACACAGCAATGTTCTCAGGCACATGCTTTACAGCCCATTTTGCAAGAGAGCTGTCTTCGAACTGCCTGCTGTCCCTTCCCCCTTCCTCCTGTGTGGCATTTTCTGTCCCCATCAATCATATTTCTGTTCTTTGGGGGTGGTGTCCTCTGGTGCATCTCCATGTCCTTACCAGCCACTGTGTGTGATGGAGCTGGAACTGCTCCTGTGTCCACTTGGGGACAGCATCTCTCTGGCATTGCCAGCTACAGATCAGCTCTGCTCCCTTTGTCTTTGCCACCCCTCTTGGTAGGGCCTTTGGAGCCATTTTTTGTCAGCTGTACCTGGGACGAGGCAGCAGAACACGGGGACTTGGCCGCACCTCTCCAGCTGGCTGGATGAATTGGAGCCCTGCTCATACAGGTTTGGGGTTGGGAGGCACCTCTGCGATTGGACCCAGAAACAGGATTCCTGGGTCATGGAAGGAATATTTGATCCCAGGCTTTGAATCTGTAGTTCCTCTGAAATTCAGATCTGCATTTTGATGCTGCTCTACTATCCCATGGTAGCACTGAGCTGCGGGGTTGTGTCTGTGCCACCTCTCTTGATATGAGAGTCATAGAATCATAGAATCATTTAGGTTGAAAAGAGCTCTAGGATCATCCACTACAACCTTCGTCCAACATCTCCCTGACCCCTAGACCATGTCTCAAAGTGCCACATCTAGCGTCCTGAGTAACCAGGCTGCTTCTGTGCCACATCGCTCAGCAGATCCCACCAACCTGCGCAGAAGCTTCATCCAGTGCAGACAGACCTGTTGTGCTGAGAGCGCGTTGTGAGTGCACCGTGGTGGTGAGGGCCGGCGAGGTGCCATCTCTGCTGGACCTGCGGGCTCTGCTGAGGGAGCGCTTTGGTCAGCAGGCAGAGCGCGGGAAGCTGAGGTAGGTACGCTGCGGCACGGCCGGGCTCTCCAGCACCCTCAGTGCACGTGGGTGCGATGGGGCAGCAGCAGCCGCTCCCCTGAGGATACAGACCTGCATCTGGTCTCCTGGGAACATCTCCTTGGGGTCACAGCGCTCTAGCAGAGATTCAACAAAGGTGTGAGCCCATAACCTTCCCTGCAGGGATAACATTACTGTGGCTTTTCGTTTGGAGAACAGCGTGTGCTCCGTGGGCTTTGCAGGACCAAAGGGTCTTTCCCAGGAAGCTGTAACACGGTCAGAAAATGAGGGAACAGAAGGAACAACTCCGTGCAGATGCAGCTCCTGTAACTGGGTTTTCTCCTGCTCAGCTCAGCCTTTGAGATACACTAGAATCATAGAATCACAGAATCTTTTAGGTTGGAAAAGACCTCTAGGATCATCAAGTCCAACCTTCATCCCAACATCTCCCTGACCACTAGGCCATGTCCGGAAGCACCACATCTGCTCATTTTTTGAACACCACCAGGGATGGTGACTCCACCACTTCCCTGGGCAGCACAGACACCAGTATCAATGCAGAGCAATTTGGGAGCTGGTCCTGAGGTGAGGTCTCCCTGAGTGTGACAGCCCTGGGGACACAGCCAGGGTAGCCAGGAGGGTTTGGGATCTTCTCAAGTGCATGTGTGAGGAGGTTATAGTGTCACTCCCCAGCCCTGCCATTTCTGCCCACTGCGCATGCAGGGTGGCCCCGTGTCACTGTGCAAGGTGACAAGCTCAGAGCTGGGTGACAAAGGGGACTTCGAAGATGGTAGAGAGCTTGCTTCAAAGTTTGGCTTTAAGTGAGCAGACTTGACCTGTGTTAATGAACCCTTGCAGCTACAGGCTTCCAGATGGCAAAGACCTGGGTGCGGTTTTGGGAGAGGAGGATCTAGGGAAGATGTGGCAGCAGCTGACAGATGGTAGGCTGACACTCTGCTGCCAGGTACGTGAGCTGTGACAAGCTTCTCTGCTGTGCTTCTCTGCTTCTCAAATCTCTGCTCTACTTTGCAACCTCCATGCTGGCTTTCTCCTGTAGGACTCGGACTCCCACTCGGGCAGACCCGTCCTGTACCAGATGCTGGCTCAGCACTCTTACCTGGCACAGGGACCGGGGGACCTGGAGTTCAGCAAGGGAGATGTGCTGGATATTCTCTCTGAAGGTAGCTCTCCAGTCCTGTCTGCAGGCTTGTACTGGGGCAGGGAGGGACTGGGGAACAGACGGCCTCTCCAGTGCTGTCTTGTGCTCATTCTCTCAGGAGGTGCACTGGGTTTTGCCCAGCATTAAATCCCAGCCGTGAAAACTCTCGCTAACCCCACTGATACGGGCCAGGGCTCATCCTGCTCCTTTGTGTTTCCCCAGTGAACGAGGACTGGCTCGAAGGGCGCTGCAATGGCAAGACTGGCATCTTCCCCAAGTGCTTTGCCACCCAGACCAGTTGTGGTGCTGCCTCCCTATAGCGAACAGGAGCCTTCTCCTGCTCGACTGCACCGTCTCCCGAGGGTGGAGACACCAGTCCCAGCCCATTCGGGGCACAGCCAGCACAGCCAGGAGCTCTGCTGGACCTGGTCGGGGGATGTCCCCCCTCAGGGATCCCATGGGGTCAGTTCAGCAGTCTGGCAGCTTGTTCTACAGCCTGTTCCCAGAGCTGGCGTTTTTACCTCTGTGCTCACACTGCCCAAGATGTGCTCCTACAGAGTAGAGAGAAGAGAGGGGGATCTGGTGTTTGGGTATGAGAAATGTCCATGTGGCAGCTCAGGCCTCAGGGGCTCACAGTGGGTGGGAAGAGGTTCCTCTGGATGGAGACCTTTACCCTCTGTCCCTTTAACGTTACTCAAGTTCAGGCTGGGAAGGTGAGCCTCACTCTAATGAAGCCAAGGATAGCCAGCTGGGAGCAGGAGGCAGAGCCCCATTCCCCATGCTCTTGGGGAATCCTTACCTCTCTTTCAAAAGGCTTTTGTAACCAGTTTGCAGTGGGGTATATGGGATAACACCTTGGGTTAGGACCACCATGTGTCATCTTCCACAGCAAATACCCCATGGATCTGCCAAAACCAAAGGGCTCTGACCGTTCCTCAGCCCAGTTGCCTTTGGTTCTTTTCTTAAGCCCTGAAGTCCTGCCTGGATGTTACTGCTTCACGCTGCGTGGGCAGGGGTCTTGCAGCACAGAGGTAGTTGTGGAAACACCCCTGCTCAGACCAGCCCCGGGCTTTGGCAGAGCCTTGGAGGGGCTGGGGAGAGGGCTGGCTGGGCAGCTGGCGCTGGGCTGGTGGCTGGACCTGGGAGGATTGTCCAGTTCCTGCAGCTGAGCTGTGCTGGGCTCTGCTGATCTAAAAACACTCAAGTGCCTGGAGATGGAACCTGCTCTGGATTTGGTGTCTGACAAAGCTGGGCTGTGTAACTTGAATATGAAATAAACCCTGAGCCAGAGTTGGCAGCTCTTAAATCAGCTTCCACTTGTATTTTTCTGCTGAGATACACCAGTAAATATTTTTTAAGACAGCTGACAGTGTCTTTGGGAAGATATTCTGTCACATACCACAAAAATCTTGCACATATTGCACTGGCCGGGATACATATAAGGTCATCCCTCCCAGAGTTTAGGTGGCCACCACCGCTCTCCATCACCAGTTGCCTCCTGTGGCTGTTGGGAGAGCAGCCCAGCAGGACTGGAAGTGCCAAGAGAACTGGGCTAGGCTGGTTAGTGACTTCCATATTTGAAAAACAAAGTGGATTCTATTTCTAGTTTGAATTTATCTGGCTTCATCTAGCCACCAAGTCGCAGTCAGCTTTTGTCAGCCAGATTAAAGGGCTCTTTTCCTCTTGGAGGTACTTAGAGAATTGAAGACGCCTTTATCTCGCTGACGTCTTTACAGAGATGACCTAATTAGACCTCCTGAGCAATGGAGGTGGGTCTAATGCCCTCACTCATCCTCCCTTTCCACCTTTTTTTGCACCAGCTCCCTGCCCGGTTTAGTGGGCAGGATTCCTCTAGCCAGGAGGCTGGCAGCTACTTGGTTTTCCAGAAACACTGGAGAAAACCAGCCACCAGGCCTGCCACTGTGGCCAGCACAATGAAGGAGACAGCACCTGCCCACAGACTAGGCTGGTGCCCCTTGACATGTTCCAGAGCCTCTGTGGGGATCATGTTGGTGAAGTTCAGCATGAAGCCCAGCGTCCATCCGATGTCCGTGTTTGCTGCCTGAGGTGAGAGAGCAGAAGAGATCATCCAAAAGCGCCTCTCCCAGGCACCAATAGCTTTAATGCAAGAGACTGATGGGAACCTCTCCCATGAGCTGTCCCAGCTGTGGTTTCACATGTGGACCTGGTCATGATGAAGCCAAGCTTACTGGCACCAGTTACACAGCTTTCTTGTCCCCCCTTCCCAAGGGCTAAAGGGCAGCTGGACATGGATAATTGCTCTGGTCCAGAGGTGCCTCTGTGACCTGCACATAATTTTGGAACTGAGCTTTCCTCCTCCACCGTGATCCTTCAGATTTGGGCATATTCTGATTCAAATGGGTCACGGGGCCACCATCACCTCTCTGATCAAAGAATCATTTGGGTTGGGAAAGTCCTTTAAGATGATCCAGTCCAACCATAACCCTACTCTACCAAGTCCACTGCTAAACCATGTCCCTCAGCACTACATCCACAGGGCTTTGAAACCCCTCCAGGGATGGTGATTCAACCACTGCCCTGGGCAGCCTGTTCCAGTGCCTGACAACCCTTTCAGTGGATAAATTGTTCCTAATATCCAACTTAAACCTCCCCTGGCACAACTTGAAGCTGTTTCCTCTTGTCCTATTACTCGTTACTTGTGAGAAGAAACCAACCCCCACCTGGCTCCAACCTCCTTTCAGGGAGTTGTTGAGAGCGAGAAGGTCTCCCCTGAGCCTCCTTTTCTCCAGGCTCAACAACCCCAGGTCCCTCAGCCATTCCTCATAAGACTTGAAATGATGCTCAAGTCAATTCTGCCCAACATCAGAGACCAAAGTGGCCAAATCCTGCTCTGCAGTTCTCTGGCCCCCTTAAAATCAGCTTATGTTCACACCAGAGTAAGTGAGAAGCTGGCACCAGAGGTTTGGGGAGGGGTAAGAAAGGGTGAAGCTGTGCTGGGATCACTGGGTAGCTAGGACCCATTTGTGGTGCAGAGGACTGCAGTGGTGCTGCTCCTGACCGTGTCTCCAGGCCAGGGCAGTGATGTGGCCGCAGCTGCCCGCTCCCGCTGCCCTGCAGGGTGTTTACCTGCCGGCTGAAGTGGATACTGCTCCATGTCTGCTCGTTGAACTTGTAGCCATTGAGCAGCAGCGTCAAGATGTAAATCGCCACAGGGCAGTAGGTGTGCAGGTACTTCTTATCTTGCGGGAAGGTCTCCACCAGCTGTGAGGCCATCAGGGGACACGGTGCAATGGCGAATGAAACAGATGCTCAGAAACCTTGCCCAGCCCAGGGAGCAGCAGGACATGTGCTTCCTAGGCAGAGACTTGGGACAGGACAAGCACAGGTCTCCTTGCTGCCCCTCACAGGGCTCTCACCTCTATCCAGTGCTTCTTGCAGAAGGTCTGGACCGTGGAGGTGATGCTCTGTAGAGACTGCTGGTTGGTCAGGTTCAGGAAGCTGAAGGTGTAGTAGAACCCAGCAAAGGCCTAGGGGATAAGGGGAGATGGTAAAAGCTTCATCTCCTTCCTCACCCCAGAAAAAAGACCCAGGGGCCCCTTCTTGCCGGAGGACAGAGTCCCCTGTAATTCCAAGGATTCTGCATCCAGCATCCACTTGATGGTCTACCAGAAAGTCCTGGAGCTGGTGGACAAACCATGGGGCTGCTGCTCACACTCTGAGCTAGCTCAGACTTGCTCCCTAGGACAAGATCTTCCTGTTTCCCTCAGGGAAGCCTGGACCATCACAGGAGGCAGAAGCTAACTACCAGCGTAGAAGAGGTTTGCAGATGGGACCAGTTATGGGGTCCCCCCTCTCTCCACCCCTTCCCACAACCAAGGACAGAGGAGACTCCCACCCTCCTCCTCCCCACCATCCTATAGGGATGGAGGCTCCTTACAAAGAACTGGCCCCGCACGGGTGGCTGATAAACCCCATTGAACCCGCACGTCCTGTTGGCCCCGCAGCTGAAGTTGAAGAGTTTCTGGATGACGGCGCTGCACACTGTTGGGTCCCCTGTCCCCGTCACTGTGAGGACCTCTGCAGGGCTGGATGTGCTTGGTTCATGGACACAGGGACTGTCGTAGAGGTCTGCTGTGGTGACATTCTCCTGGTATCCCATGGGGTAGCAGGGGTGTGATATCTTCTGGGGAGACGGGCTGTCCTGGAGGGAGTGGGAGCCATTAGTGGGGCTCGGGGTGGAATGCCAGTGAGACCCTGGCCCACAACCCATCCTGTCTCCTTGGACGTTCCCAAGAAGTGAGATCTAGACCCTAGGAGGATTTGAGGAAAAGCAGGATACATCTTCTGCAGGACAAACCTGCCCACAGCTTTTGCTGGTCCTGCTGTCAGCCCCACCACTGAGCCGTGCTGGGGTGGCAACGCCGCTGCCAGCCTGTACCCCCGCGGGGATGCAAGGAGCAGCCGGAGCAGCATGTGCTCCTCACCTGCACAGAGGGCTTGCTGCTCTCAGCACTTGCTCCGGCCCCACTGCACCTTCCAGGCCCTAGCCCAGTAAGGACCACAAATGCATCCTGTGTGCTCACTTCCCCAGCATCCACGTCTTCCACAGCGCTGGGCTGTGGGCTCTGCCCGAGGTGAGACAGGAGGACACCGCGCAGTGGTGGGGTGCGCAGGAGGTGTGCTGGGAATCCTCCCCCTGGGCAGAAACTGAGGAAGGGTGAGTGAGTAGGCACAGGGAAGAACCTGGATACAGCTGGGCTTGGGAAATGGTGAAAAATGCCTTTGCATGTCAACATTAGGGGAGAAGGGAGGCCTGGCAGGGAACCACCACCACCTTCCACCCAAATGAGTGGAGGCTCAGCAGATAAAATCTAATCCTCTCCCAGGTTTTTGAATTAGTGAAAATTCCCAATTCCCTAACACTTTTTCCACCAGCATGACCAAAACTTCTGGAAGACATTTTTCATGGCAATGGGAAACGGTTGAGCAGATCCTGGTGACCAGCAGCTGCGGTACCTGGTGGAGAGCTGCCAGTAGCATCTTCAAGGCCTGTGTCTGCCCATAGCAGAGATAGCTGTGGGTGTAGAGCGAGTAGTTGGTGCCATACAGCCTGAAGAAGACAGAGGTGTTCTTGTCCTCAATAGTGACTCCAGGCTTGAAGGTTATTTGTGTTGAGGCACCTCCAAGGTCCAGAGCTCCAAGAACCTCAGTGTGCTGTGGATGTTCCCATTTCTCTGCAAAGGAAAACTGGCCCAATAAGACAGCAAGTGTTAGTCTGAACTGGAGGGAGTCACAGTCCCTGTCCCTTCCCTCAAGGTTTTGTGGGTTCAGAAGCCCCTGAATGACCTTCCACATCCCGTCTCCCTGTTTAACTCCTTCCTGCCTATGTCCTCCTCAAGCCACATAGACCTCCATGTAGCACTGAGGTCTGGCCCCTTGGCTGCTGCACATCAGCTAGGACCCAGAGACTTGGAGGAGGGAAAGACCAACACTTTCATCTAGGGACTGATATTGCTGCCTCCCTGCAATACCAAAATTGACCTACTTGGAAGTGGAGAGCACAGGGCCAGGCTGAGCAGGACACAAAGACCCTGGTTTCTGTTAATCGCAGCAGTGGAGTTGAATCTGCAGTTCACAACCACAGGCTACATTTATTTGGGTGACTAGTGCCGTAAACCAACATTTTTCTCTCTTCTGGGAATAAAGAAACCTGGCTGAAGCTCAGACAGGGATATAGGCACTGCTCACGCCTCTGTCCTCTCCCCAGCTCACACCTTGACAAGTGTCTCCAGCAGGTAGTTGACGGTGATCCAGCCAAAGGAGCCCTCCTCATTCCCCGTGAGGATCCGAGCTCCGCGGAAGTCCACAGGGTACTCGCCAATGGCCTTGGCGACCTCAGCGAAGACCTGCTCGGCCTTGGTGCTGTTCTGCTCCCTGCGCAGGGAAGAAGACAAACACCGCCTGGTGGAGGAGACAATGGCTGGGGAGCTTTCGGAGCAGGGTTCAACTGCTGCATTGGAAGTCTCCCCAAAAATGCTCCCTGTGGGCTCTGCCTGAGCGTGTGGGAAGGCTAATTAGTGCATGTCTGGCAGAGGAGGTTCATCCACCTCTGGAGCTGCTGCCAGGGTGGTGCTGGAGTGGGCTGGTGTCCTGGTTTCATCAGGGACATGGTTAATTTTCTCCCTAGTAGCTGGTTCCGTGTCATGGTTTGGATTTAGTCTAAGAACAATGTTGATAACACACGGATGTTTTAGCTGTTGCTAAGTAGCGCTTATGCTAAGTTCAGGATTTTCCAGTTTCTCATCTCTGCCAGTGAGGAGGAGCACGAGAAGCTGGGAGGGAGCGTGGCCAGGAGAGCTGACCCCAACTAGCCAGAGGGATGTTCCATGCTCAGTGTATAAAATGGGGGGTGGATCGCTGCTTGGGCATCGGTCAGCATGGGGTGAACAACTGCATGTGCATCACTTGTCCTTTACTGGGCTTGATTTATTTCTTTTTGCTATGTTCATATTTCTCTCTCTTTTTGCCATGTTCATTTTAATTTTCATTGTTAGTATTTTTCATTTGAAAAATGAAAATCCAGGAGGTTGACTTAGCTCAATCCAGGAGGTTGACTTCTTTTTTTCAGATTCTTCTCCTCTTCCCACCATGGGAGGAAGAGCGAGTGAGCACCTGTGAAGTGCCCAGCTGCTGGCTGGGGTTAATCCACGACAACTGGGGGGTTTCTCAAGAGAGCAGCTCCCTTGGACACCCCGCTGGACTGCAGGCAGGGATGCTCTGCCCATCACCATGGCCGGCCCTGGTAGCACACCCCATGCCCCCAGCCCCTGTCCCAGCCCCTGCCCCAGCTCCCCTGCAGAAACACGCGCTGGGGAGGGCTCGGGGGTGCGCGGCTCTGGGCAGTGCCGGTACCTCAGCAGCCGCATGCCCGCTGTGGCCCCCAGGTACGTGGGGGTCTCCCGCTGCTGCTCTGCTGGGACCACCTTCATGGCCTTGTCCAGGCAGGGCTTCAGGCTGGCTCCAGCTCCAGCGGGGTCATCGGCGTAGCTGGAGATGCC
>JAVSBS010002152.1:0-37275 GCA_033124195.1 Coracias cyanogaster
GATGTATCATGTTCTGCTGGTGCACCTCTCTGACATTTGCCAGGGTTGTCTGTGCGTGGCTATGGTGGTATTCGGGGTATGGCTGGTTTCTCCCTCTGTTGTTGAGTTTGCTGCTTGGTTCCTTTTCCCTTCTGTTATTTTGTGGTTCGGTTTGTTTTCCCTTTTGTTATATCACCTGCGGGAAGCAGGTTTATTTCTTCTGTTGTCGGCTATGTTATACCATTCCTGCACTCCATGGAGATAGATAATAAAATCTGTATCTGTTTATGCATCTGTCTTCTGCTGGTGGTCCCATTCTTTATGCTAAGCCAGGTAATTGGTAAAACAGCCCCTCACCACAAGAAGGACACTTTGATTCTAGAGTGTGTCCAAAGAAGGGCGAGTAAGCTGGTGAAGGGTCTAGAGAACAAGTGTTATGAGAGGTGACTGAGAGGAACTACAATTGTTCAGTATGGAGGAAAGGAGGCTAAGGGGAGACCTTATCGCTCTCTACAACTACCTGAAAGGGGGTTGCAGTGAGCTGGGGCTTAGTCTTTTTTCCCATGTAGCAAGTAATAGGACAAAAGGAAATGGCCTTGGGTTTTGCCAGGTAAAGTTTAGATTGGATATTAGGAAAGAATTCTTCATGGAAAGTGTTGTCAATCACTGGAACAAGCTGCCCAGGGAAGTGGTGGAGACACCATTCCTGGAGGTATATAAAAGACGTGTAGATGTGGCACGTAGGTACATAGCTTAGTGGTGGATTTGGCAGTGTTATTTTAACTGTTCAACTAAATGATCTTAAAAGTATTTTCCAACATAAAGGTTTCTATTATTCTACTTCTCTATTTGCAATATCCTTCCTATGCAGCTGCTATTATTAACAGTGAAATAGCAAACATTCTCAGGCTCCAAGTAGAGAAAATGATCCACGTTCCTTGTTACTTTTAAACTAAGAGAGTCCTAGACCATAGCTCCATTAGGGCAATATCAGAGAAGCCAAATGCTTAGCTCAGGTGACTGAGCTGCTTGTAATCTCTGATCAGGAAAGAGTTGTATAAAACAAGGGCAGTGCATCCTGTGCTCTGCCAGATCAGCCGAGACTGTCATCAAGAAGACATTTATGGTGATCTCCAATGGCCTGCAACTTCACTGTGCCTTGCTGCCTGGGCGGAGACTTCCCCAGAGTTTACCTTCTGTATCTGTTTCCACATCAAGGCAACTGCTAATGAGCGATGTGATTTGCTAGCTTTTAGAGACTGTTGGATTCAGTGGACATCAGGATGCAAGGGATGTTTCCAACACTGATCAGTTGGTACTGACTTTGGTGGTCTCTAAGGCTTAGAAGGCAACTGGGGATATTTGAGACTAATAAGGTGAAAATGTAATTGGTTGGTTGATTCACGCCTGGTCCAGGCCCATTTTGTATGGCCTTTGTGATTCTGCAACACTCAGACTTGGTATTAACGTGCATGAAATCACAACCCTAGCCTCATCAGTGCTTCCCCTGATCCTCTCCAGTGGTAAAAACAACTTTCTTGAAGCACTAGAGCCTAAAAATATTTGCTTCTAACAGATATTTATCTTTACCCTCCTAATAGATGATACTTCTCTTCAGGCTTATAACCTTGCTCCCCTTAAGCTTTTGTCATATGAAGAAACTCTTTTGTACTATGCTGAAGTCTAATTTGTCATATGTCAAGAGATCAGATCATACCTGCATTCCCAAGGAAAAGAAGTTATGAAAGAAAAGGTTTAATGCAACACTTTGTAATCACATAGTCAATATGAAGAGGGGCTATGTTGCTTCTGTTCTTTCAATGAGACACTCCAGTCCCCTGTAATTTCTGCTTCATAATATCCTGTAACCAAAGATTTCATAAACAAGGGCTGGGGGCTTTTCCCCTTGACTTGTAAGTAACCTTTCACCAGTGAGATTGTATGCAGGAGCAAGAACTGTGCACCACTGAGTATGTTAAATGTTCAGATGATAGAGTTAGATCCTAAAATCCATTTTTCTTCAGCCAGTGGAAATCATGCATTCAGCTCTTGCAGTCAGCACCTGCATTTTCAAAATTAACAAACGTTTTGAGATAGCAACACAGATATCAACAACTTGTGTGTCTAGTGTCTGTCTTTCACTGAGTGGTATTTTATTTTTAGCAGGCTATTCTTTTATCTTTTCAGAAATAGAATTTCAACACAGAAGTCATAAAGACTCCCCATCTGACAAGTGCAGACACCTGTGCACTTACGCATCCATGCATACATGTACTTAACATATGCTATGCACACTGCATACAAATTCTTGTCATTCAAAAATGAAACAGAAAAGAACATCAGCAGGGCTGTCTCTCAATAATTAGCTATTATTGAACACAGCATTAGGCTTTCCCAAAGCTTACTCATGGATAATTCTCATCTACTATTGCAAGTGTGTGAGTTCTCCAGTAATTTCCCTCATGTTTTTGTGCACATTCATTCTTTAAAATGGGGGAAGAAACAGGCTTTTGGAGATCCATTTAACAGACTCATATTTGAGGAATCAAATGTTTGCAAGCCAGAATGGTTGACAGGTTCAATTTCCATTTCAAATTCAAAGTTGGCTTCATTCTTATTAAATAAGTATTGATTTTATGCAGAGAAATTCTAATCAGAATGCTCCTGACAAAGGAAAGGAAATTGAGTGTAGAAGAGAGTCTCTGTGAAATATAATATTATATTCAGTGCTGCTGGTTTTTTTTCTGAAGAGGTATATACTTTTTGGAGCTATGAGCTTAATTTCCAAGATTCTCTTCAAAGCAAGTCTATGAAAATAAATAGGGAAATTTTTGACACTTTTCCTGCTATTTAGGTTTTGTAGTAGTACTTCAAACTACACTGATTATTATAACTATTGGAGTCATGAATGCTATAATGAGATTTAAGGCCAGTCCTTAAATATAATCTCCTTTTTCCAGGAGCTTTGCATAAGACCTGGAAAATACTTGGAAATCTTGTTTAATACTGAAAGAAGGTGTTGGCAATTCACAGAGGTCAGAGTGAGAAGGGCCCACTAAGATCAATGGGGTGGTCATGGCATCAAGCTGCTGTAGAACTTGCACCTTGCAATGGACAGAGTCCTGACCAGCCTCATCTGTCTGCTTAGAGCAAGACGTTATTTCAAATGACTTCCAGAATTCCCTCCAAACCTAATTTTTTCTTGATACTATGATAATCAATGGAAATAAATCTAGACTACAGAACCCAGCAGCTTCCAGTTCTGTACACCTGGTCTGCATCCTGGCTCCATATCAAGGTAAATTTTGGACATGCTTCCCTCCTTCCTCCATTTCCTACCTTTCCAGTTTCCATTTGTAAAGACTTGGTGAAAGCAGCAGTGTGATCCAACAAGTTCCAGCTGGTCAGGAGCACAGAACTAAAAGGTTTGTTTAGCAGAGCCAGATTTGTCTGTTGTTTCCTTAATGTAATATATTTCAGTTTTTCTATCTAAAAAATATGACAAATCACCTTCCCAGTGGCTGTGGCAACATGGTATTTGTAATCATGGTCAGCAGCAAAAAAGTTAAAAGAGCAGAAAAATGCAAACTGTCACCCCGCCTTCCCCCGACCAGAGGGCTTTATGAATGGACTTTTATGAATGTTGTTAGCTTTCCAGCTACAAGACATTTTAAATGATGGATGAACAAAAGCATCATCTGTGCAAACACTGGGATGTTTGAACCCAGAGGAAGGTTCAATAATTAGTCATGCAGAATATTAGTAACGCCCTTTGGTCATGTTCCAAGTTCCTCCTGGATTACAACACAATGTCACAAATCATCAGCCGCTGTGACTGGTATTTTCACAGAGGAGAAGCTTCCTGGTGGTAGTACTGAACCTTGGAATAATATTTAACTCTACTTCTTCTCTAAAAGCTGATAGTATACAGTGACTATTTCATTCAGCGAACAGCTTCTTCTGCTTATACTTCTGGAAAATTGACTATTTTTTTTTCCTCTTTCCTTTCCAGTCCTGTCACCTCTACAGAACTGAATCTGTTCAGCAATAGAAAGTGGGATAGTTTTCTACTGTTTATATTATCAGCATATCTATGAATAGTTAAATATGCAGAGCCCTCTATGTATATAGCTTCAAACAAGTACTAAGTTGCACATTTCCAGCCCCACTGTGGGCCCTAGGCTACATGGAGGGAGGAAAATGAGGGCAGGATTTGAAAGCAAAGCTTTGTCTTTCCCAATTGTACCCAAAGGAAACATTTGCCCAGTGGAAAAGTTTTGGGATGATTCTGTGGATGGAAGAAACAGCATAGTTTAGTTTCCAGACTCCAGGAAGGTTTGTAGAACAGAAACATAGATAAAAATGACCTTTAAGTCAGCAACCTAAAAAAATTTGATCCGGAAATCATTGGGATATAACAAATGTGCAACTTTATGCTACCATTTTTTGCAAAAGCACTTTTAAAGTAGGACTGCACTTTAAGTCATTCAGTCTCAAATAGAATTGGACTGTAGGGACAGTGTGGAGATTGTGTAAAGAGCAGTAGAAAAAAAAATACCTTTCTTTTCAGCTTTAAGGTTCTCTAGCAGCTAGCAGATTTTACAGTTATTGTTATTGACAGCAAAGGCCCATATGGCATTAAAGATACCAACACAGAGCGGCATATTACTGAAAAATAATTCCTATTCACCTAACATTCTACCTTTAAACTGACTCATCGGGTGCTTAGTATCACTTCAAGATTAAAAACAGAAAAAAAACCAAACCAGTTTGAGCAGACAGGTTTAAGATGGAACGCAGTCAAGCACATTTTCCTGGATAAATCAGACTAACTTCAATGCACACGTAGCTGAAACCTCCTGTGATTATATAGTGGCTGTGTATGGCAAGACATTCTGGCTGTGACTTTAGTTGTCTGTTTTAAAACACAAGCCTCCTGCAGAAAAAAAAAGATTATTTAGTTAGCTAAATAAAGTGCTTGTTGAAAATCCAGAGAAATCATTTGTGTGATAAATAAGGTTCCTTATTAGCAAGCTAAGATGATTATAGCTATTTTATGAAATTTTAATTACATTATGTGGCTGCTCAAATATTGGTTTTGAACATTAATCAAGTTACTTGGGAAGCATTTCACGGAAGGGAAAATAAAAATGAAATGGCTTATTTACTTATCCCAATGTATTAAAAACAAAATTCAGTTGGGAAATCATGAAAAATACATCAGGGAGAAAGTACTGCTGAAGTGTTCACAGTCAATAGAAGTCTGAAACAAATTTTCACTTGAATGATTCACCAGTGCTGATTCGGTAATATCTACATGCTCCAGACAACACAGTATACTTAAAAAGCCATGTGTATATTTTATAGATATATTTATAGCCTGAAACATTCAGATATTTTACATGTTTAGGAAACCATAAGATATTCTCATGTTACTAGATAAACAAGATGTCTCCCAATTTTTTTATTCAAAATATAAAGGTCTTTATGGGTTCTGAAAATTCAATAAATTCTTGGTCAGAAGGAGAGTTTGAAGTGAGAAAAGGTGAATATAAGTCTGAATAAACTAGGCGGATATGGATTGATGCTGAACTGATGTGAGAAGTCCCGTGTTTTGCCATTGCATGTTTCCCGTCTCAGTGATTTATTTCCTGTGGTAAGCTGCACAGGACAGAGACATTGCCAAAATTCTACTGCATTATTTCATTTTATGTTTTTATTAGCCTTCAGAAACATTCCAGAGTTGTATTAACATGCCTGTCTGGAATAGCAATTCAAGGGCATTATCTGTACATACTGTTTTACTATGTACAGGTCAGCACTGATGATGGCAAAAGCCTCCTGATGGTAATTCATCATATACATCCATGAACTCACAGCTGTATACAACAGAGCTTTATAAAGAGATGTAGGCAAGCATCTCTTCTGTACTGTATGATGAAAGAGAGCACTAAGTACAACCTAGCTCTGCTTTTCCAGTATCTGCAAATGGAGTGATGTGGAAAAAAAGAAGCCTTTTCCTTTCCTGAAGCTGAATGAAGGCCAGCAGACTTCTGTTCAGTCAGACCAAGAGGTGCAGCTTACCATTTCTTTAGGCCCAGAAGGAAGCTACCTATTTAGCCAAAGTGAAACATGATAAATCTGACAAGTTTCTCGGCAAAATAGGCTTGCTGAAGACTGCTGAGGGATATACAGCATTTCATAACTTCTGAAGACACCATTAGAGACAGTACTTTTTCCATTGCATTTCACCTGTATGTCTTAAATTAACTTTGAATAGTGGGAGATTGAGGGAAATGAGAGATTTTCAAAGAAAATTAAATTTTCAATGCAAAGGACATCCAGGCCCAAGGACATTCATATTTTTGCCTTTTGCACTTTTTGAAGTTCAATTGAATAAGAATGGAGTAAGAATATTTTATGTTCCTATAATTATGTAATTACTTTGTTATAATACCTTTCATTTTCCAGAATCCCATGAAACTTAACAATATCCTTATGAAAGAACTGGGAGGTATTTTCCTGAAGGATACCAGAATATAGCTGGAAATGAAATAGCTTTTTGTCAAGTCAGAGTTTCATTATTTTAAAAACTGTTTCTCCAGTCTTTTCCTCTCATTAGATTAGTGAACCAGTGAACTCATATGAATGAGATTCTGTTTGATTCATATTATGCACAATTTAGCCTAAGTCTTCTTAATCGCAAACAAAATTCATAACCAAATGTTTATTTACTCCCCTGAGAAGAAAAAAAAGGAATTTGCAGCTTCCCCTGCTGGAACTATTCCACCTTGCATAGGTTGTCATAGAATCATAGAATGGTTTGGGTTGGAAGGGACCTTAAAAATTACCTAGTTCAAACCAACCTGCCATAGGCAGGGACAACTTCCTCTAGATCAGGTTGCTCAAAGCCCCACCCAACCTGTCCTTGAACACTTCCAGGTAGAAAGCATCCACAGCTTTCTCTGGGCAACCTGTTCAAGTGTCTCACCTGTTTGGTGTCTCACCACCCTCATAGTTAAAAAATTTCTTCCTAATGAACCCTTTGCTTGAAAAGTCACTTAAGTCTTTACTTCCACTAGTAGCCCAGAACAAGGCTGTAGCTGCTGAGAGTTGGAATTAATCTATTTTATGTTTTCTCTACACTATTGAGTGTTTAACTGTACATATTAACTGCGACAAGCAGTCTCATGCCAGCCAGTCTCTGAATATCTCTGAGGTCAGCAGTAAGAGAAACTGGTGTGTTATCAACACTTCTTTAGTCTCAAATCCAAAACACAGCCCCATACAGGCCACTGTGAACAATGTTAACTCCACCTTAGCTAGACCCAGTGTAATGAGTTAAAGCAAGAGATTGTCAATTTTGATAATTCAGCATTTCCCAATGGAGAAGATGGTTTACTGGAAAAAAATCCCAAATTCCCAACCAGCTGGCTACTAATACATCTGTTCCAAAAAGTTCCATGTACATGAAAATGAACCTTGGTTTCCTTCCAAGAAAATCACATAAAGTGAAGTGTGTGGAACTTAATTTATTTACTTTGAAGTGACAAAATTGCTCAGTTGAGTTCACTTAGATTGAGAATCATAATTCCTTAGAAACTGGGTTTCCAAAATTTGTAGGTTGCAACTACATTATGTCCTTCAGGATGTTTCTCATAGTGTTGTATTCTCAATAAATGGACATGAAAACTAAGGAAAAAATGAGAAAAATATAAAACTGTGGGATTATATATTTAAAAGAAATACATTTAAATTAGTAGGATGCTCATCTGGCCTGGGTATTTTGATTATTTCCTATCATTCTGTTATTTGTTGCTCTATTCTTCACTGTATAACTTAGTGTTCTGCAAACTCGGTATAATCAGCATGCTCTTTTAGTAGATATATTACAGAAGATAATATTTTTTTTAAGAAAACAAAATAGTAAAAAAATCCAGATCCCTCATGCTCAAAGAGATTACAAAGGGAATATGTTATAAATAAGAAATACACACCAGAGGTAGAATTTAAGTTGGAAACAGCATTTTCAAATAAGTGATTTGGAGCTATTTAAGGAAAGGTAATATGCCACATTACCTAAACTGGAATTAAAATTGAAGGAACTACAGTAATATTCAGATCCATGAAAGGTATGAAAGGTCAAATTAAGAGCTGCTCTTTAGGCTGTACTTAGAGGTTTAGAAGCCAGTAGAGTTATACTCTGGTAAAATCAGTTTGAAAGGGAATCCACATTGCATAGAATATGTAAGTAATGTAACATCAATATGAAAAGAGGGCAGGACCCCTGACCTCCTTAATTTAAAAGCTGGTCTTTTTTTCCCTCGCAAATAGTTTCACTGTGGATCCGCCTTCTCATGTGATAACTAAGAGATCAGGCATAGTCAGCGTGGGTTTATGAAATGTAAGTCCTGCTTGACTAATGTGATTTCCTTCTATGAGAAGGTGACCTGCTAGACCAAGGGGTCTAGAGCACAATTCTTATGAGGAGAAGCTGAGGGAGGGAACTGGGATTGCCCAGTCTGGAGAAAAGGAGGCTGAGGGGAGACATTGTCACTGTCTAAAATTTCAACAGAAATTGCTTTTAAATTATTATTGGTTATTCTGTGAGACTTTGTTGACAAAAAAACCCATTGATGTAATGT
The DNA here is from genome assembly GCA_033124195.1 of Coracias cyanogaster. NCBI lineage: Eukaryota > Metazoa > Chordata > Aves > Coraciiformes > Coraciidae > Coracias > Coracias cyanogaster. The sequence continues at coordinate 8,625 of JAVSBS010002152.1, forward strand.
ACCTAAAACGTTTGACTTTGAGAAGAGTTTAGCTGAAAATGAACAAATTCAAAGAGTGAAAGGGGTAGTGTCCAAGTAAAGGGAGACATGCAAACACAGAGAGGATTAATCAAGATTCACATTAAAGTAGGTGTTGTCCTATTTACTAATTCCATTCAAAATTTTTTTTCTTGAAGGATGTAATTATTTTTCATCTGTCATTGTATTGTCTTCATTTGTCTAAACATGAAGGTAGAAGAAAATGAAAATAAGATTATAGCTTAAGATAAAGCAGAAAGAAATCCAAGACCATTGTGCCTGGTCACATGTTAAAGATTCATATTTGATCCTGTGAGTTAGGTGGAGTGTTGACAGCTATTAGACAATCTTGTTTCAAGAAAATGGGCAAAAATGTTGAACAAAATGGTCTTAACGTGTTATGTTACCTAAGCTTCTAAACACCTTCCAAATGTTCTATCATGGTGAGTTCTTATGGCTTCAAATTTGAAGCAGCTGCACTTGCTGACTTTTAAATTTTCTTGCATGACCTTGTGAAAGATGAGGCAGCGACCAGCTCAATACATTGTATTTATTGAAGTAGAGAACATTTTCTAAACAGCATCAATTTTGGGGGTTTCTAGTGTGGTAGTCATTCTCTCCGTATAAAGGAAAAATAGTCCGGTCACTCACTCAAATGGAAGGGGAGTCGTCTTCTTTTAAGTTCTCTATGTAGCATGGGTTGAATACACTCATTGTAACTCAGAAAGAGCAAACAGCACCTGTGATTAAGTATATGGTGCTTCTTTATCACATAACTTGTCAACCAGCAACCCTTTCTGATCCTGAAGGAAAAACATGAAGGCTTATCCATTTAGATGTATCTATTATGTTACTTTGTTGAAAGGACACCTATTTTTTGTATAAGAATTATAATTTTTTTAATAAATTATGGTTGTTGAACTCCTTTATTACACATGCATTTGCTTTCGATATACAATCATTCACTGCATCTGTTGTGAAAGCAGTTGATTTAGTAAACTTATTTTTATTTTCTGAATAAAACACCTTATCAAACCAAAGAAAGCAAAAGAAAAGCCCTTGAAGGAGTTGCTTAGTTTTCTCCAGCATGTCATAGAAGTAAAATGCCAGGCTATCACTCCTGTCAGATCTACTGGATCAAACCATTGTGGACAAGCATTCAGTCCTTAGCAGAATCACTTTGGCAGGTATTGAATGGAGATGTTGATACTACTTTTGCTGGGAAATTCAGTATAATCATGTAATAGAGGGAGTTAGAAGGTCAGATAACATGTGACTGCCTCCAGCATTTTAATTCTTTTTATTGCGATTCAATTTAAATCACATGCTTAATTCCACACTCCTTTTTATTTCAGATTTTGATTGTGTTCTGTGTTGCAACTTCTAGGGTCTTTTAGGATCTACTCCATGTAGATTTAATACAAGAATCAATTCAGTATTAGTTACTTAATTATCAGTCAAAGCAGAATTAAGAGAATCTTGACTTATTTCCACATAGTAAGGGTTTTCTTTGTTTCCCTACCTTCCCTTTTTTTCTGTCACAGGCTCTTTAATTTCTTCTTCTATCATAACTTCACTCAATCTTATAGCTTAGTTCAGGGATGTGTTCAGTACTTATACCTATATTTCTTATTGTGTATTAAATTCAAACATATTTTGTATAAATTCCCAAACTCTGTACAGGTTTGTTGAGATTATTTACATTCTTGTCTGGACAGTCTTCTTACTTTTTGCATGGCTTGAGTTTAAATGGATACTGAAGACATAAAGATATATGAACAGACTTTCAAAGGTGCTGAGCAGCTGAAGTTTCTATTGCTTTCAACAGGAGCTTTGTGTAGGATCTTCAAAAAATGTGTCAGTAGAGTCATAGTTGAAGAAGATTATTAATAGAAGTTTAAAATTTCAGGACTGTACAGATGTAGTATCTGAATGTTAAGATATTCAGATAAGTGATTTTTGTAGTTTGAAAAGGTGTGTGAAGCACTAGATGTCTTCTGCAACTATGGCAACCACTAGCAATTGAATGGTGTTTTATTTATGTGAAGTTGGAAGCTCGATGGGTTTTTACAGTGTATGTACAAAGTAAGTTAGTGTTATTGATAGACCTATTCTTGACATCTTTTGTTGTTCATGTTGTTTCTCTCCATTTCATGGAAGCCCTTGACAACCAAAATTGGTTTTACTTCATCCATTCTTCATATCAGAGAAATAAAATAGCGAGTAGTGACATGTCCAAGACAAGTTTATCTATGTGATATCACTTCTCTTTCATTTTGATCTGTCACTTTGTTTTCATTCCACACTCATCTTCACTCCCAATGAAGAGATACACATAATGCAATAGTTCTGCTGACTGAGTGCAGAAAACTAAGTTTTGTTGTCGGTTATGCCCCATCAGGCTTGAATGATGAAACACGTTTGAAACCATTATTTGAGTTCCATTTTAAAACACATTGTTTTTTCTACATGTGTTTCATTTCCAGTGTGTTTAGTTAAAGACTACACATTCATGGGGTTTTGGCTTTGATGTCAGTCTATTTATGCCGGATGAATTCTTAAAATTGTTGCCTATTGTTAAAGGCCTATTGTTATATACATAAAGGAATTGTTATATATATCATCATACCTATGGCTTTTCCTTTTTTATACCTGTAGTCTTTAAGGCTGATTTTTCAGAACGGACCCTGTAACTGCATGTTTGTATGCATGAGCGTGCAGAGAGCAAGAGATAGAAACATGACCTACAACACACTATACCTGACTGATTATAAGTTAACTATTTCAGCTAAATTTCTCATTAGAAAACTTTTTTTTTTATGATGCTAACATCACCGTGATCATCAGTGTTGTTTGTAGGAACCTTTGCAGACAATTCAGCAAGAATGTGTGAGACTTTGTTACCATTTAGAAACAGGTTTAAATTTCACCTTTTGCTCTTACTGTATGTATTCACAGAGTCAGATTCAAAGTGATTGTTTTATCTTTTTTATTTATTAATGTGGAGACATACAAAATGAAGTCTATCATCACGAAATCATCAGGTATACGCTTAAAATTTAGCTTCCATTAGTATCTATTAGTAATCAATCCCTGTATTAGTGAAAACCTTTATACTAGATGTAAAATGACTGGTTTGTGGCATTATACTATATTATATTATTGATTTTATTTTATTAGTAGTTCATTGCATAATGTTATCGTATCAGGTAGGGTGTACACTCAGAAAAAATTAAAATGTTTCATCAGAAGTAGCTTAAAAATAAGTTGACCAAGTTACAATATTAAGGGTGGAGAATGACATACAGTCGGTAGATTCCTTTGCAACAAGTTGAGTTTTATTGATTATTTTTTGACAAAATTGAATTTTCTGCTACAATCTCATGTGGGCATGTATGTTTATATTCCACTTTACATTCAAGTGAGGGCAAGTATATTTATTCCACTTCTGTGCCACAGATGGAATTCAAGAAGAAAATCGGATAGAAAAGTAGGCAGATATTTTAGGCAATTTAAGCAGGAAACCATAGCATTTGTTTCCTGCTGTATGATAACATAATGAGGGAAATACAGTACATGTTTAAGCAAAACCTTTTTATCCTGATATTCCTCAGAAGAAGCCTTTTATTTAAATACAAGCACAGAGGTTAAATAAATTATTGATAATTATTGTTAGACCATTCCTCTTGGGATTTTTTGCTGTTGAATGAGCTCCTTTTGGCTCTTTGGGTGCATTACCTAAGACATTTTACGCTATGTTTCACCCTCTAAAGGAAGGTAAAAGAATGAATACATGAGCTAAACATTAGTCAAGCAGAGAGGGTAGCGGCCTGTGTGCTTCTGGAATTACTTCATAAGGTCCACTGTGGTAATCTGTAAATGGGTAGTAGATTGAGTACATGTAAGAAACAAAATATTGTTCTGCTCACCTAATGACAATTATTTTTCATAATGCTTTCTTTTAAAAGATGATATAAACAAAAGAAAAATAAGTTTAAGCCTCTCTCTGAACACTAGATTTTACTGCTGTTCATTTATTGTATCAACTTTGAGTTTTCAGCAAGAGTGAGGGAACTATATTGGGCAATCGGTTATCCCTTTTTGGCTCTTTAAGATTAATCATTTAATTGTCTATATTTTCATGAATTGCAATGCAAATGTTTCCTTGAACTTTATTTTGCATATTTGGAAGTTATTGTTGACTTTTTTTCCCAATTCATTCATTGTCATGTTTACTGTAGAAAATGCATTAGAGATGTTTTTCCTTCACACAAGAACTATACTGATCAAAAGTTTACATTTGTGGACATTTACTATTGCTGCCAGGATTGGTTTTTTAAACAGTTTTCTTTCAAATGGTGCAAGGAATTCCACATGCATAGAGTTAGAAAAGGAAAAAAAAAGGTCCTCTAGATGAGTCGTGTGCAGTAGTCATGCGGTAGTCTCTTTCTTGGCAATGCAAAGACTCTATTTGTCAAAAATACTTCAAAAGAAACAGGAGCACTCTAGTCATTAAAGCCCAATTTCTGCAAGCACCAGGTGTGAGCGGTACCATGTGATGAAAAACATATTCTGTATTTCCAAATGTCATGAGCTCCCATGATACAAAGTTCAAGTAATATCATCTGTGGCTTCAGCTGATGATAGAAATCCATGCAGGAAATTTTGTAATTGCTACTATCTGGGCGTTTTGATAGCAAGTCAGGAATTAGAGAAAATATATATATGCATGCAAACCCACATACTCCTCTGTGTGTGTAGTTTTTTTCACTGATGAATTTTATGTTTAGAAAGATACATGTTTGCATTTGGATCATCTCCCTTAAACAGATGGTATCTTTGTGATTGTTGTGACACTTCATTGTTGCTGCCGGCTGATGACTCACCGTAGGAAAATCCCAGCACACTCAGTAGGAGAAAATAAGGCTGTTTGGTGTTCTTTGCTACATCTAATTTTCTAACAGAATTTCAACAGATGTGACAATATTGCTGAAATGTTGTCAAAATAATAGCAACAAGTTGACAAATCAAATCTGGCTCATGTCCAATCCCCTGGTTTTATACTGGTTCATCTGCAATAACAAGGGAATGTATATCAGTGTCATCCTTGACAACTTGATCATTTTAGATGGCACATTAGTAATTTTTTGTCCTTCCCTATGCCTTGGTTTTTTTGCTATATGCTATTCTCTCTGGTATGTTTTAGAAATAAATATTACCAAATGTAAAATAATCTTTCCTGATCTGGAACTAACAAGAAAAAATAGGGAAGTCATAAGTATAGAAACTTAAAATCTGACGTCAATATATGAAGGAAGCTAAACTTTAGTAGAGAATTTTCATATTTTGTGCTATATGCAAAGTAAAACTGGGAATAGCAGAACGAAAAAATACCCAACATCTGCAGCCACTGGTGTCCCACACTTGAAAAATGCCAAACAGAGATCTTTGGGAATGCAGTATGGCTATGGCATCTAATGGAATATGGTAAATATGCTTTGTGAGAAAAGTTATTTTGCTCACTGCACGAAGCATTCCTATGCAACGATGTTCTTGTGGCTCCATGATAAGAATTTTTTTAGGAATGTTTTTCCTCTCTTTCCTGAATACAACTGATTTTGACAAAGATTTTGCTGAAATGACATAAGGGAAGAGATAGAAACCAAAAGGATAGATGGCTATACTAATTCTGTGAAAAATTATTATAAAGATCCCTACTGTGTCTGAATTTGAACACAGAAACACTAAAATCTCACTACCCTCTGCTCACGTAAGAGATCTACAATATATTCACTGCTTATACAGTCCACTTGTCAGCCTTGCAGCTGTGCAATTTTAAATGGGAAATTAAAGAGTCACTGGGCAGAGGCAAAAAACCCCACTTGCTTTATAAAATTGGGGGTCATGAACAAGAGGGATTTGAACCTTAGCCTTTCAGATTCTGCCTCTCTGTCTCTTGGGGAGTTCTTAATTTTTTTACAGCCTCAGTTACTCTGTGTTCTGTTGTACAATTGCTGAATTATCTACATCATCAATGAGAATTCGAGAGTAATAAATGAACTGTATGAATGCACAAACTCACAACAGATAGCATGTTTAAATGCCTAAAGGAATATAAATCAGTCAAAAACTCACCACAGAAAGTAGTGTAAATTAATCAATAAAGCATTTCAAAGTATGAAGCTTGTTCCTTATATTGGAAAGAGAATAGAGCTTTTCTTAGTTTATTTTTTTTCTCTGCACATGTTGTTTTAAGATTTCAGTGTGAAATTTGTTATTTGTAGGTAAAATAATCCAAATGCCAGCCTGAAGTCTGATATGTTGCCTGGATTCTTTTGCCCAGCGCAATTTACTTTTTTAAATGAAACCACTGCATTTATGACAGTATTTTCCAATTTAGTAAACTCAGTAAGTATTTATATGAATTCATTCTGGTAGGCTATAACTATTCTGCTCTCAATCCAGGTCTCAGTACATGTACATCAAGATCACAAATGACACTAATTGGTACATTCGTTGTCACACTGTAAAAAGGTTGAGGGCTAAATGGCCATACCTACCTCACAACCTTAGCAGTAGCCTTATTTTCAGGGTATTTTGACTGATTCACCATTTTGCAGGCATGAAAACTGAAAGTAAAATTGCAGAGAAAGTAGAAAGTAATGTTGACAAACCTAAATGAGGAAAAGACTATGCTATGGAGAAAGTCATGTGAATTTTAATGTCAATATTCTGCACTCCTGTAAGAAGGGAATGTGGAAAAAACTTAAGCAGGTACAGAAATTGACCATCCATGTCAGGAGTGAAAAGGAGCATGAAGTTGTTTAATATGTGGCACATTCTGGAAACAAATAAAAAGCTAGTCTTCCCAGCTGACAATTTATTACTTTGTAAAATAACTGGTTTAAAACAGATCTAATCTCCTGCCTTTCTACAGCACTCTGGGTAACATCAAATATATCATTTACAGTGGCCTGGCACCTCTAAATGTCATTACAGTGTACAGTTTCTGTACAACACCTTCTGACCAAGAGAAGTCAATATCATCATGACTGTCATGTGATGACAGCTAGTGGTAGCACACTTAACAAAAATGAAAGGGAAAATACAGGATTAAATTAGGAAAAATTAGTCTTCTGAAGTAATTGCTCTGATCCAAAAGAAGGATTTTAATGCTACATATTCAGTTCCCTTCCCACCTTTTTTATTATTAACTTGAAAATGTAATTTGAAACATGTCAGATATACTGATGAAAATATTTATAAATGAAATGTTTTTTTATTAAAAAAAAAAATAGGAAGAACAAGATTGGGTTCTGATCAGAACCTGAATTCCGGAATCCTGAATCAGATCCTGAATTCAAATCAGACTAGACTTTTGCCGCAGTCACAGATGGCATTGTGCACAGCAACGTTACCTGTGTCTCTAAGCCCCTTGAAAAGCTGAGGAAAAGACCAAGCCCACTACTGTAGTCTCTGTTTGTGCTGTCTTTCAGCAGCAGCTTTGTGGAGAATCTAGAAACAGCTTGTTGCTGGTGGAGATGCTTAAACACAGTCTAAACCTTAAATAAAATTTCCAGAAGTGTTCCAGTGACTTGAAGCATAATCTATCAAAATTCAGTGGGCTTTAGATTTTTAAATTAGTTTGAACGAAAACAGTTAAGTTCCTAAATGGCATTGTAGCTTTTCTCATTGGACACTTTTGAACATTTCTTACTTTTTTTTTTCTTGCTCATCTCTCCCTTTGTCCACGTAGACAGAGATGTCACAGACAAGCCATTAACAGCAATTGCAGGGAGGGTGATGCTTCGTAGGAGTTCAAGGACTAGAACCTCACTCAGCCTTTGCAAAGAAACATTTTGTTTACTCAAAACAGCAGAAATATATCTGCATTAGTTCTGCAAAATGCCTGAAGCATGCCAAACTAAAAGGATTACACATGCATCGCCTTTAGATTGCTACAAACTTTATAAAAAAAACCCCACAACCTTTGTCTTGGGACCAGCGGGTTTTATACTCTTTAGAGAAAAATAAAGATAGGTGGAATGAAAGCTACTTCCTCCCAGAAGGATATAGTCCCTTTTTTTTTTTTCCTTCTGAATTTGGTATGGATTAGATCTTAATTCATTCTCCCCTTTCTCTACTACTGCAGATTATCATTTTTTAGGTCCCTAGACCCTTCCTTCATTGCAGAAGACAAGAGGTTTTTCCTGTAAGTGCGGATTACCTGATTATGGCTAATTGGACAAAGTGGGGATTTTCTTCTGTTATGAAGCATCTGAGGAGCTACGTATATTTGTGCAATACAGTACAAGTATTTATTTTACTTCTCTGTTTTCAAATTACTGTCCGACAAATAATTTCTGAAAGCCATTAATTGGCAGAGTCTCCCAGTTACACAGTGTAACTGATTTGCACCATATGTAGTTTTATGGTACTTTATATGAAAGAAACCTTATAAAAACATATAGTATAGCATTTTTTCTGATAGGTGCATTCTGGCTCGGAATAGTTAGTATAAGAATTCATATATTTGCAGGTTTGAAATCCATAACACATACTTCATTGAGCTCCAGTGTACCAGATGCAGTGGTCAAATGCAGTGGATTGCAGCATTTTGAAAGATTTAATAATTATTAAAAAGATATAAAGGCTTGTGTGAATCAGTTTGACTCACAGAAGCTGATGTTCTGGTCTCATGAAGCACAGAAGAAACTCTGTGTTAGTTTTCCTCTAGGAAAAAAAAAAAAATTATTTCAACAACATTCCTTAAAAATCTGCAGGAAACCATCAGGCTTCACGTATCAGTTTTCATTTTCCTTTTACTTTTTCTCTTCATCAGAAAACAACTATTGCTGTCTATATATATATAATATATATTCATGGCTTTTGGAATGACTTTTTTTAACTCCATCTTGTATCTTGTTTATAATTAAATGATCATGATCATTTAATTGGAAGGTGATGCAATATGGCAGAAGATAATGTTTAAATAGAGATCTAAGGTAAACATCATACATGGTCTGTTGAATTTTATGTCAGAAGGAAAATATTTGTAATAGAGATGGTGGTCTGAGACGAGCTGAAGATGCTCTTTTCCTACATGGTAGAGCTGGGAGGAGGGAGGAGGAAAGTGGCTGTATCATGACCTCTCCTCCTTGAGGTGCTGACTGTGTGAAATTAGAAGTCTCCCCTTGTTGGCTAATCCTTGAACTGACTGTGATTGCTCAGAACAAAGTGAAATAGGTCAGAACACTGGTGACATTGAGAGGGGAACTTTGACTGATTTCTGATTGACCTTTCAGCCCCACCACAGACCACAGCTCTAGCCTAACCTTGACTAGTTCCATCTTTTACCATATACCTAAAGCACAAGATTTCTCTTCAAAGATAACATTTACATTAATAGACATACCAAAGGGACATATTTGCCAAAGCCAGGGGCAGTGAACTTACCTGCCATTTTCTAGTTCTTTACTAATCTGTATTTATGTAGTCAGTGCAGGCAAATCTTTTGAGACACGCAGGCTCATTTGCAGGAAAACCATGCCAGGAGCACTGTGTGATTAGTAACCTTCCACCTCAAATCAGAAAATCTAAAAGAGATACAGATGGAGATATGTTAAAAGAAAATACACAAAATGCAGGTTTTTTGCAGACCGAGAGCTTGAAATAAAGCAGGATTTGAAAACAGAATGCTAGTTACTGCAATTATTGTTATTTTTACTGTTCATGTGATATGCTAGGCACCCTACTACCCTCACAATAAATCATAATCCCTGGCCCAGTGAAACTTTAAAACAAATTTCAGCTATTAGTAAAAAGATGGAAGGAATGAAGTAGAGATAGGTTGGCTGCCGCAAGATGGTAAGGAATGTAAAGGAAAGAAGAATGCATCAGTCTGTATTTTTTCCAAAGCCTCAACTTCATATTAGAAGTCCTAAAAAAACCCAGGACTGATTTAAGAATAGCTGCCTTTAGTGACTCAATAGTTCTGTGCACAAGCCAGAAGATCAAAAAATAGATGTATACCAGTTCTACACTGCTTCTATTGCAAATGTGTGTAAATTAGCTGCAGGGATATCCCAGACCAAGTTATAAGTGCATAGTATCTTTCAGAAGGCTGTTTAACTTAGACAGTAGTTCTAAACTGCTACCAGTTGCAGAGTTTGTCTTCCAGCTCAAGAGTACCCATGCTATGCTTTACTATTTACCTCAAGCATATACTTAAGCAATAAGAATTTGTTAACAAAAGTAGAATTGCAAGTTCAATAGATTGCCAAGTCATAGGTGAAGGGGAAGCCCTTTGGAATACACTATTCATAAAGATCTATCCAGGAAGTACTAAAATTAAATTGCTTTAAAGCCAGCTACTAAATTCTGATCTCCATGAGAAAGCTTAGCTTGGTTATAACCAGTAATGAGTTTTAGATCCAGTAAAGATCAAGTGAACAATTCCTGATATATCTCCCTAAATTGCTTTCACTAACATCATGAACCTTTACAATGGTCTGCATGCTATCTTGAACATACTGTGAGTTTCATCATCATCTTTCTCCTCTTCTGTTACTTCTTTCACCATCAAAACATCAGTTTACTTTTCAGTTCTGTTTTAAGCTGGCTTGGGTGTGATTTTAAAATGAAATGAAAGTTTTCTTATTCCTTTAACTTAAAATACAGAGAAGGAAGCAGTAATTTAAAAGCACAGGAGGAATTAGTATAACTGGGAAATAAGGTAGAGTTGTGCATGCCAATATTGTGATTTGTTATATTCTACATATACCTGGAAAGAGCAAGAATGATCATTTCCATCAGTAATTACTTGGTTTGAGTGACCTGTAACGCAAACTGATGGGTTATTCAGAGTACTGTTTCCATCTCTTTGTCTTGTTGTTTGGGGTTTTTTTGTTTTGTTTTGTTTTTGTTTTAATTGACATTTCACAGCAAAAAGTGGCTAAAAGCAGCTTGTGAACTTTCAGTGCAACAAATCTATAAAATCAGGACACCTTCAGGTGACATCAGATCAGAGGAAACAGATCATGCAGTACTCCCCTGGTAGCATCTACCTTTACAATTGAGGAAAAACACCAAGCAGAATGTGATACCTCTTGAAAATCCCAGAAGCAGTATGCAACATGGAAAACCAGACACTGCTTGCCATTGCCTACCAGTGCCTGGAGTCAGGAGCTGTCACAGACATCCCTCTTCTCCCTCTTGCTGCAAGACAGTCAGTACGAGGGACGCTCGCTGGCTACCAGGAGCTGCTACAGGCAGCCCCATCCTGCTCCCTATGGCCTAGGCTGGACTCCTGGGTGCCAAAGTTTGCAAAGAAGTAGCCATTTCACTTCCCAAACCCAAGCTGGGTCCAAGAGGTAGAATTAAACTCCTCAGCTTAAGTGTGCAGTGCTGCATAATTTACTTCTCTTATTGGGGGTTACACCATTCAAGTGATTTGCAAAGATCTAGAAATGTCCCTTTTTTCCTCATAATATTTTGAGGAGGTTATAAACTGAGGAAGCAGATTAATTGATTATGAGAAAATATGATTTCAGTGAGACTGACTGCACAAGTAGACTCAGAGTAAAGGAGACAGGATTGACCATCTGTTGTTATGACTGGTGAAATGTGCATGTGCTGTGCAGGGGTATAAGCAGCTTGTACAAGCAGTGTGTTTTGAAAATGACATTTCGAGAGGAGTATGAAGTGAAGGGAACAAATTTGGGTTTCATTTGTCATTAATATAAAGATAAGAAAGAAAGAGAAAAAGAATAAACTGCATACTTCAAGATAAAAATTCTGACCTTTTACATCTGGAAGCTTTTTTAAGGGGGCACAGTCTGGTGTCATATTGAGCTAGGTAAGATAATTGGTAAAAACGCTTTGGAAGTTTTTCATCAAAATGCCTCATCCATATACAAGTAATATGCTCTGTTAGATGGTGTCACCTGACCTTGTTATGTCTTATTCATTCCTAATTAGAAATGAGGCATCCAGATGTGAGAGGTCATTACACTAGTTTCTATGACACCTATCATGGTGTATTTGTGTCACCTAGATTTTTATTAGAAATGCACTGAACAAGCCCAGATCTCTCTGCCATATGTTTATTGCCATGTTCAAGGACCCGCAGGTAAAAAGAATATTTTGTCTACCCAGATGGTTATTGCCACATTTGCTTTTTAACTTCCACAGCATCTCATAGTGCTAATTGGTTCACTCTCTGATGCCAGCTTACAGAGATGGATGTTATTTTAGGTAATAACACCATTGATAGTAATTCTTCTGTAGGAAATATCTCTGTAAGGAAGGAAAGAAAAAAATTAGGACTATACCATGCAAAAGCAAAGGTTGTTGCTTTTTTTTTTAAATATTAATTCATATGAAATATATTTTGAGCGTACCTTTACTTAAGAGTGTAAGTTGTGGGGGTTTTTTCTCCTTTTTTCCTGTTGTAGCTTTTTGAAAAGTCATTTCATACATATTTATTGAATTGCTTAGAAGAAAAAAGCAATAAAATTACTAAAAGGCTCCATTTAAAAAAAAATCAATTTGTTTTTACACAAGAGCATTTACATCTGAAAAAAACCTTCATTTTGTATTTCAGCATATATGAAATGTCTTGTAGTCATCATATTTTTCATTTTCCATTAGGGAAGGTGACTTCTGATATCCTATTTGCTCTGAATAGTCTCTTATTTGGCAACTAACACCATTAAAATCAATTGCACCACTTGCTAAAAACAGCACCATTCCACCTGAATCCAGAATAATGGAATCTGGCTCAGAACTGATACTGTCAAAACTGATTGATTGTACTTTTGTCTCAAACTCACTTGACTACCAAAAAAATCTGGAGCTTTTCAAGAACTGAAAAATATGCATATAATGGCTTCAGCACTCTCCAATAATGACATGTGTAAGGAGTATTGTTGGTTACTTTGGAAAGAAAGAGCTATGATCCAAAACATACACTATTGCGCGAGCACCACTGCACATCTGCAAGTCAGCAAATTACTTATCCAATGTTAATATAAGGGCATTTTATTACCTACATACTAGCATTAAGTTCTCCCTTTTCCTTGAAAACAAGGATAGACTCTGATGTCTTTAAGCATTACCATGTATCCATCTATTTTTCCCAAAGTAATAGAATGTGATTTGTGACTGAATTTTCAGGTAATTTTCAAAAACATCTGTTGCATTTTCTTAGGGTTTCAATATGCAATGAAATGACAGTACACGTTAATCTTTATTTTGGTACAGCAGAGAATTTAAGTTAAGACATCCAGGCTCTTACTGTAATAAAGTTTGCGTTACATTCATCCTATCTACATATGGCAACAGAAGCTCCAGGCAATAGAACAACTGTGTTAACAGTTGAGCATATGGACACTTGTGCCAGCCCTCACCCTGGCCAGGCTCAGGTTGTGGTACAAGTTGTGACGCTCTGCTGGAACCTTCCTTGGGATGTGCTGGGGTAATGTGCTCAGGAGGCCTCATCTCCTAGGCATCCAAATTCCCTTCCTATCCCCCATGCTTGAGTTTCTTTAGAAACTCTGAGTGCCTCTGGAATCAATGATAGAGGTGTTAAGAAACAGCAGATGTTTGTGATATTAGTGGTCAAAGACTGCATCAAAGAAAGAGTTCATTTAGATGTTTTTCAAATCAATGTACAGTAAAATAAATTGAGAGCACTTTTATGTGAAATGAACCTGTGTACTAAGGGTGGAAATGTGATCTTAAGGTTATCATTTGAAAATAAAACCAGATGTGATGGTAAGGCAGAGACTCTCCAGTGTTGTAAATGACTTCTCGATACAACCTTAGCTTGATGATTGTCATAGGAAAGATAAATAATTTCTTATCCATATAAAGTGAAATTTTAAAATATAAAAACTTCAGCCATTTATTTTGTTGTTAGCAACAGGAATTGCTCACCCAAATTATCTCTGATACCAAACATCTCAGTTGTAGATGAGACCTTGTAGTTCTTTATGATCTGCTGTCCCTAGGCCCAGCATTCAAGAAAAACTAGACACAAAATCTAAGTGCAATTTAGCCCAGATGAAGATTGGTCTTCAGTGAGTGATCTAAATGAATAGAAGTTATGTTAGCTCTTCAAACAATGGAAATTTTCAGGAGCGTTGTGCTATGTAGCTAGTCTGTGAGAAATTACATATTACTACAAATGTAAGCAGTAGATCTTTCTCTGGGCACACAATATTTATATTAGTCTAATTTCCACGTTTGAGGATTTTTCACATTTCTTAGTTTTTATTTTAAACTACTCTTTTTTTTTTTTTAACCAAACATGTTTAAGACATCTCTCATATGTTTGAAGAACTACTGTACAAATTTTAAGTTATTGAGTACAGTAGCTTCAGGGGTTGTTCAATTTGTTTTCAAACATCAGTTGAGTTTTCTAAGGACATCAAAATATTGATCATTCTGACTGAAGTTTTCCTTTGCATTTCCTATTCCCCTGGGTTTTGGGGAAAAAAAAAAATTAAATTAGAAGGAAACATGACTTGAATTTTTATATTACATAGTGGGGTCAGAAGTACCATTATTTGTGGAGACTGCCATGGCACTTCTGGGTAGCTGATGTGTTTTAATCATAGGTCAATTTTTTGTGGGTTGGATGTGGGTCAGAACCTTGTTAATAATTAATACTAAAAATGAGGATAAGAATCACTGTCTCATTCATTTGCTTGGATATTGTGAGACAAATCATAAAATTTAAAAACGGTTATTTTTTTTTTCTGCCACTAAGTGGCAGCTATATAGGAGGTATTTCCTGTGGTGTGGATCAGTTTGGTCTAAAGCAAATGCTCAGACAAAGTGGAAGGTTACAGGGGTAAGACAGAATGAATTCAGTACTGTTCCAAGAAGTATGGCAGCCTGGATTTGCTGGAAATTGCAGTTCCCCTTCTCTTCTAGCTCCATTCATCTTTTCTTAAAAGAAAGTTGTGTAAGTATTGGAACCATAACATAGTCAAAATACTGGACCCAGAAGCAAGCAGGAACACTAGATCTATGTGTTGGCAAATATGTGATTTGAGCAGAGGAAATTATTTCTTTTAAAACAAGTTTAACAGCCTCTAAATTTTTGTGTTTTGTCTAAAATGTAGATTTGTACATTTCCTCCCAGACTTGTAGGCTGAGACATAATCACTCACTTGCTGGTTTTCCCACTATCCACCTCATCAGTAGCATTATGACAATGAGGGAGAGACTGCTCATGTCAAATGGCACAAGCTTTACCCTCTGCTAACTTTGCATAGAGCAAAATTTGTTATGCCATGTATGAAAACCTTAAGGTTTCCAGAAATTGGCCCTGTAATTTGTATTCCTTCCTTTTTGAGGCTCTTTGTTCTTAGAAAATAATTGTCTTGCTTGGGTTTCACATGGATAGAAGAGTGAGCAGTCCTCATTGCCTGAGGAAAAAGGGGAAGCTGTAAAGCATAAGGCAAGATTTTCTTTCTCAGTCCTGGTGAATTAATCTTTTGTTTCCGTGGTACTGCTTAGGGATTCTTAAAGTAATTCTTGGGAAGCTCTGTCCAGAATTTGTACATAATGTCATTTCCCATTTTTGTGTTTTGTTTTGTTTTTTCCAAGAGTAAGTTCTACAGTGGTAGAAATGCTTATACTGAAGGTAATTAAAATCCTTTCAGTTTTACATAGGTGAAACTCGTACCACAAAATACTTGGCAAAGTTGGAAAAGAAGGCACTTAACGTTATCAGATACATCAGCTGCTGTGGGCTTTTTATTATTAATCATTACTAATTTTTATTATAAATGGTCATATTTTAATTCCAGCTCTAAAAGCATTTGTAGCTTTGTACAAATTGTGCAAATGCTATCTGTCTTTGTAAACAGGATATATAAGATAGTTTTAGGATAAGTAGGTCACTGGCATTCAGTAGGATTTCTATTCCATGAGATTTTGATTATCATTACTTGTTGGGAGTTAAATGAAGAAATTCTATTTTGATGGCAGTCACCCACAATGGTTCCATGTTTACTCAGAAAGAGTTACATGAAGTTTATTAGCTGATTCACAAAGACTTTACCAGTATATATTAGTTATATTCTGGTCCCAAGTGTAACCACACTATTACTATGCTGGAAGCTGGATGTGCTTGGGGAAGGAAACAACAGACCCATTTTTAACAGTGGACCAAAGCTTGCTGTTGTCTAACTGCACAGAATAGAAACTCCATGTCACCAGGCCCAGGCATTAGAACAGTAAAATAAATACATAAAGAATTTAAATATAATTCATGTTTGGCAGTTTTCCCATGGTATATCCTCCCCCTTTTTATATCTGAAACTGTGCACTGGTATTCGCTGCTTGATTGAATTGTCTGCTATTACCAGAATTTGAAATTATGAGCTTTTGAGCTGATACACTGCAAACTTAAAGATTTACAGTATTTATTTAGCACTTTGTCTTCTTAACTTTTTGGAGTTTTGCTTCAAATATTTGGCAAGTGTTTCTGTACAATGGTAGATACTATGAAACTGGGTCCAAGATGTTAAGGAACTACAATTGCTGACGTGCTATATGGGTGATTATTCCTGGTTATATTCTCATCACATCAGTTTTTATTTAGGACCTCATTAAATATTAATCTGAATGAATTTGCTCTTAAGTTTCTACCTAGTTTAAGTAATAAGTGGCCTAATTTTTCTTTATGTGTTTAAATTGGCTGATATAATTTATCTATGCAAATAAATTTCATTACAAATGGATATTTTGTGAAATCCTATGAGCAAGTATTAAAAGCAGCATTAGGACCCTAAACAGGCAGTGGCAATCTTAATTAGTTTTATAGACTGAATCCAATTACTCTTTATTGGAAGCCATGCTGTGTAATTCCAATGCCTGCTCTTGGTAAAGAGTCTACTACACTATTACAAAAAAGAAAACATTTTTAAGAGGTTATCAAAATATTCTTTATGGAACTGGAGAACTGTTTGCATGAACATGACGTCATTTTGACAAAATACCAGGGACCTCCAGGATGGAAAACCATAGACCAGTTGGAAAACAAGAGCCAGAGCCATAACACTGAGGACAGTCATGCCTCGTATCCCACGCAGACTAACCCAGAAAAGCAGCATGCACTCTCCAGTAGGTCATCTTCTTGGCTGCTCATGTAGTGTTTTCTCAGAACTTGAGACATCCCAGTCACCTAATCCCAGGTGATCTCCCACTCAGGAGACTGCCTGATGGCCAACACTAGGGTCTGAAGCATTCATCTCCAAAGCTAGCAGCGTAGTCACTGTTCTTGGGTGTAAAACACACTGAAGGCAGGAAGGGGTGAAGATTAATATTAACTTCTGTCACCTGTTGAGTAGCAAAACCAGTGGTTTACGCAAATGTTTGCAATTCTAATGAAGACGGTATGATTGCATGTAATTTAACAGAGACCTGATCAGCCTTGTTGTCCCTGGGTAGTGAAAATTCAATCTTTTACTATTCAAATACTAATTAAGAAAAGTCTTCCACTGATTCTAGTGATAATAATTTCACTATATCTTTTTTCTTTACAGGGTTGAATGTCTTAACATTTAATTACTGTTAACAAGACCTTTATGGGCAGAATAGAAAATTTCATGTACTGTAATAGCATTAGCATATTAAATGTACTTGTCAGGTGGCCCTCTTAGGATTACTGCTCCTGAGGCCTATTCAGCTTTTTCTTTATTGTCATTTAAACTTCATTAAATATAGAAATCCATTCCTTTTACTCCTTTCCGTGGCAGACTTGCAGTCAAAGTTATGTAAGCAGATAAATTCATTTTGTTTGAGTGATAGAAATTTGATCTGATTGCATTCTGATTTGGAATGGTCTGAAAGACAAGTTAGATTTTTCAAAGTCAAAATAACCATAGAAATGGTTGTTGTATGTAGAAGCTTCTTTTTTTTCCTTTCAAAGTCTTCATATTTATAGAAATATGTCCTTAAGTGGTGGGAGTTTAATACTGCTTCAAATTTCTAATAATTTGCTTGTGTTTCAGAAAGGCAACTCTGGTAAGTATGAGGAAGCAAAATCTTAAAAAGTCATTCTTAAAGTCATAAAGCATGACCAAAGTTGATGTTCTACAGCATCAAGGCTCCTGTTACTACGTGAACACAGTTCAGCCTTACACAAATAGTTTAGTAATGACTTTCACTGCTTCTCTGCTTAAAATAGCAAAAATAAAATGATAAAATGATAAATTGTTTTCTTAATAACAGTGGGTTATATTCCCCATGCTGCAGTAGTGTCAAGAAGCTTCTGACTCTTAGAAGAAGAAAACAAAACATTGCTAGCACCAACCTTTATAGCAAGCAGTAACTTTTCAGTTGTTCTGCTACTAATTAGGATTAAAGTCTAAACGTTATTTTGCATTGCTTTAATTGGTAGTTCTACTACGATCAGGACAAAAAGCAGGTGATGTTGCCACGCATAGCTGCTTTGTTATTTTTCCCAGTCTCATTTGCTTTGTCAAACAATAATGTGGAGGTGGCCTTGGCCTTGTGATGGAAGCATAGCAACTCATGTTTTCAGGTGGCACAACACATGGTAGTTTAGAGCAGTGAGATATACACATCTTTTCTACATCTGATTTGATTTGCACAGTTCGTGATGATCATTAAGGAAACAGTGAATGCTTTGCTTTCAGGAGATGGCAGGTTTGGAGCAAAGGTCATGTTTGTATCAGGGAAGCATTCATATGGGGCAGTGATGATGTACCAGCCTGCAAAAGTATTGCGTGCACAGACAAAAGCTTTTGTCATGGCTTTGGTGTCACAAAAAAAAAAAAAAAAAAGCCCAAGCTGGTACAACACATGATCTAACTTGATAAAAATAAAGCTTTCCTTTTCCCCCTCATTATTTAAACTTACTCTGATTAGCGCTTTTTGTGAAGAAGCTTCTTCTTTCTGCAATTCGACTTTGTTATTTGTATCTTTGCGCTGTAGAGAAGAAAGATTTCTTAATCCAAATATATATATTTGATTGTTCAAGGGCCAGTAGCTCATTATTTTTTCCTCTCTTTCTTATTTAAATTTTTCAAGATGTGTCAGTTTGAGTAGACAGGACAAAGACTTTGATAGATAAAATAAGAAATCTTAGTTATATAACAAGAGTCTCATTCTGATACAAGATGATTGAATAAGGAGACAAAGGTTGCCATGAAAACACTGATTTCTTTTATGTGGAGAATATGGAGATTATTATTATTATTATCTAGTTATTTTACATAACATGTCTTCAAGACATCACACAACTGTCTCCCTCTGTATGTGCTGGTGGCTGTGGCTCAGTGGGCACTCCTGAACATCAGAAGAACCTTTCTCAACAAGCCAGAGTTGGCACCTCAGACTTGGCATGGACATTACAGTGGATGTGACATTTCATGTTTTCATTATATTCAATAGACTTGGTGAAAGTGGACAAGGAATTAATTACTTGAAACTGACTATTTGGATTCACTCTATTGTTTTTGCCTAAGCTAAGGCCACTAATCATAAAAGTGACATGATCCACTGGACCACAGTCCAACAGCCTTGGTCTTGGAAATATCTAAAGTCTTTTGGGGGTTCAATTTGTCTCTTTTTCCTGCATGGTAAGTGAGTAAAACCTGGAAGGTAATTTTATCTACAGACAAAATGCACACAACTGCACTTCCCATGACAGCAAAGAAACAATGTCCCAAAATGTCCAAGTCTACTCAGTAAAACAGTTAAATTTGCTTCATCTCTTTTCACTGTAGCAGGAAAGGAAGAATTTGCCTGTAGAGATCATTCTGGAAACACCCCCATCCCTGAGATCCTAAAATGAAACTACCAATATATTTTGTTAGGAGGAAATATAAATAACTGGTGGTTAAAAGTTTGAGAGACCACTAGTGTGATGTAGTGTTCTCCCAAATAAGCGCAGGGAAAGCGAGCAGCAAATCCATGTATAATCATTAAGGCTTCAAATCACTGTCTTACATTGTTAATAGGTAGAGAGAAGCACAGAGGGCTGGCTCTGTTGTGAATGTGGGCTATGGTTACCAAAAGACCCTAAAAACATCCAAGCCCAATACATTATTGAAGATGAAAAGATTTTATTTATTAGCTCATGGACAACTTATTTGTAATCAGTTTATTCGTTGGAGGTGAAGAAGAGATGGATTAGAAGACACTATTATGATAACAAAGTCAGTTATATTACAAAAGTACTTTCTAAATTATCTCAGAGACCGAGTTAACACTGTTAGTGAAATCTGTAGGTGTCATTGCCTGGGAGAAGGGCCGAGAAATAATTAAAGGGAGTGGAAAGAGATTGAAAACATGGGCAAATAGTCCTTTTCTAAGGGTTCATGAGGAAAATGAACAACCACACACCCAAGGGAGAGAAATCAAATTCCCAGGCAAAAAAAGTTGAAATTATAGTTAATACAATGATATCAAGTAATATTTATTAAAGAAAAAAGAGCAAGTTAAGTGATCTTGAGTTTACTAGCTATGTTAGAGAGAAATGTATAATGTGAAGAGCTAAATTTCAAGCAGAAAGAAGAGATATTTCATAATTGTTAAAAGAGTATAAAAACTAGGTAGAAAAATATAATTCAGAAAAGCACACTTTACTTCACACATTAATTAAAACTTCCTATCTAGCTTTCATACTAGTCTTCCAAACATGGTGAGGAGATACCTTTTTCCTGCAGGAATGGGATGGAGGGGATTTGCACTGAGAAGAAAAATCTAGATTCTCAAGAATATGCAGTGGTGACCAGTTTTTTTGTCTTTAGCTTTAATACTTTTCCCACGAAAACATATTTTCAATAAAATACCCTATTCAGTAAGTCATTATTTGGAAATAGTAGAGAGCAACCATCTATTAGTAAGTTTCCCCTTTACAGAGAAGGTTAATCTGTAGTTTGCTTTATTTTATTTTATGGTTATTTTTAAAAAACTATTCAAAGCTTCAAAGAAGGAAGGATTAAATTCAGTACTCCAGAATTCTTTCCTCTTTTTTTCCCAACAAATTGAGTTGTAAGTCATTTTCAGGTGGTTTCTCCGATAAGCTTAGGCAAGTGTAATTTCATGCAGCGCGATTCAGACTTACATTCCCCCTGTGGAAGAGAGCATATCAGTCTGTCTCCTGGACAGAAAGGCAAAACTCTTCAGAATTACTTAGTGTTAGTTATATTTTCTTTGCAGTGCAACCTAACTCTTTCCTGAGAATGGAACATACCTTGTGCTTGTGTCCATTTGTGGCCAAGAACAACCAGTAAGATTTAAACAAAGCTATTAAAAGTGTTTAGAAAACTATGTACTCTACGAATAGTGCCAAATTAATATAATGGAGAATTGAATGGTATGTTTAGCCAAAGAATGAAGGCAGCAGTGAAAGTTTTTATCCTTTTTTTTCTGGAGATAGGCAGGGGTAACAGACTGATTCAACATCCACAATACAGTTGGTCAGTTTAGTTTGGCAGAAAGAATACCACTTAATGCAAAACATGATGGTGGTGATGTGATGGATGGAGCTCACTAACTTGTCGCTATACCTCATGCTGGACACCAAACAACCATCAGACAGTATGAACAGAAGCCATGATCCTGCAGTGATCTCTGTATGGAGACAATACTTTGCAGGACTGGGGTCATGAAATAGCCATTATCAGTCTGCCTTCAGATTGGAGACGAAAAATGGAACAGTCTTTATTTTCTTATACAGGCCTAGGATGTCAGAACTGCTTGAAAGAAGATTTTGTTTGTTTCTTGTAAATCATAAAAGAATAAGGAAAAAATATATTGATCACCTAATTAGTCTTTTAAATAGTCAATGTTTGGGGAATTTTGTCACGCTGATACTCCTGTTTTGTTATTGACTAAGAAGTACCAGTCTTTTGCAACCCTTAATGAAGATAATGAAAGACTTCGTTCCACAATATTTTTGCATTGCTACCGTATTTTTTTTTAGTAATCCTCATTTCCTTGAATTTCTTGAACTTTTATTCTAAAATATCTACTTTTACAGGAAGGGCCATAATATTTTAGAAATTCGAGGTAGAAGAAATTATTAAGAAATGGTGGCGGAAGCATTTCATTTTGTGTTTCAATATTAATTCTGATTACCACATGACATATAAAAGCAACAAACATATATTTGAGGGTTAATTGCCTTTCAGTCAGTAGCCCTGTAAAGACACAAAACTGCCAAAATTTTGAGAGGAAAAGGTTGTTGTTATGGATCATGACAAATCATCCTGATTTTGTTCTCAAACCATTAATAACATCAGAGTGTATGCTGAGTGAGATATCATAGATCAGTCTAGTATTGATTTATGAAATTAAATTTCAGTTTATGAAAACTACATTAATCTAAGAGAATTGCCAGTTTAAAAAATTGAATTCTTTCAAGTTAAGAAAGGTGATTAAGTGGTTTACTTGCCTGAGACAGTTATACAGTTTATATGACTGTTTCAGCAGCTTGAAAATAATTCTAGAAATGCTTGTAGTTCAAGGCAAGTTCTATATGTTTAATTGTTCCCTAGTCCATTTCCTGGTGCCTAACAGGCCTAATGCTACCTTAAAACAGAATGAGAACTAACATCCCAATTCCCAAACCCAAAACCTCCTTTTGTATGTATAAGTTGTGTGAAAAGAGCAAGAGTTATCAAAAAAGCATTCAGAAGTTTCAGTTCTGCTACTTACCGGACTTGAACAGGGCTTCTCTCAGAAGATTCCCTTGTCATCAGGGACTGGGATTGGCAAAATGGGTGGGATTCTTTAATTTGGACAAAGATAGATGAAAGACACTGTAGACAAAAGCAGCTAACTTCAAGTCTGTATACACTGCAGCCAAAGTGTATAACAGTTTCACTTCTCTGCAAGATTGTTTTTTAATTTATTATTATTCCTGCATTCCCATACTATTGTCATTGGTCACTTACCTCCTATATAAACAAACACTTCTTCTACTGCTTTATCTCTCTCCTTTTTCAATTAATTTTTATGAAATTTGTGGCATCACAAACGGTCATATCACTTTCAAAACCACTTTGCCTCTGTGCATTATAGTAGCCACTCTTATATTACAGTTCATTGCACCCTAAAAGTATTGAAAGCTTTCAAGGCAGTTGACTCTGTTAAGATTGCATTTGCCTATTGTGCTGAACATTGTACACTTACAGGATAAAGCAGCAGATAAGTATTTGGACAGAAGTGGTCTTCCTCTTCCTCTAACTTTATATGATACTTCTGTTGAGTGCTTTCTCAGTTGTCTAGAGGACTTTCTATGTGTTATTCTTAGTTGTGATTTTCTTGCACCTTTAAATAATAGTCCCATTTTGAAATACTATAAAGTGTTGAATTTCTTTTTCAATTGATGAAAATTACTTACTGGAAAATGTAGTTTTGTGGGGTTTTTTTCTGGTTTGTTTGTTTTATAATAGGAGCCTGCTGATAAGATATTAACCCCATATTTAGATTCTTAAGTTTTATCACATAGTTTTCAGAAAGTCTGAGAAGACAGCTTGTTCCATGCAAGTTAATAGGGTTTGTTAGGTGCCTGGTTGTTTTGAAATTACCTAAAGACTCAACTTCATTACAGGTTCTGAGCTGGGTTTTTCTTTTGAAACGTTGGCCTGTATACCTAGCTGAATTTTTGACATAAATTTGGAGCTGTAATTTTATGGGTAGCTTGTAATTTATCATCTGTTCCTCTTAACACCCACCTTGTGCTCATAATTTACAAGTGGTTATCAAAAAAGGAACAAAACTTGGCATCAAGTATAAAGAAATTCAAATTTAAATTAAATAACACTAGAGGGAAACTGTTATCATGCTAGAGAATTCAAAGAAATTTGACCTGTTAAATGAGATGAACTAAATATATACAGTAACATTCTCAAGACAATGCTGAAAATATGCAAATCTTTTTTCTCTTCTTTAAAATATCCGTGTATTTCACTTCAACAAAGAGATGTGCCTTTTTATCATCATTGTGAGGTGTTATATGTATAGTCTTAGGTAAATGAAAAGTTGTAGCATACGGGTTCAAAATTCCTTTTCCTTTCCTGCGCATGATGTCTTCATTTCTGAAATCTAATGCAAATATAACGAAAAACAGCAATCAGCAAAAAAAAAAAAGGGAAGGGAAATGAGTGTTGGTCATTAGAGTGTGTATGAGAAAAGGCATTTTCATGACTTTAAGAAACTACATGATTGATTTGTCCATTACTGAGAATCTATTTGCCTTTTACTCAGGAGGGACTTCTGCTTTAATTATTTACCTTCCAAGATCTTTTTTAACAGCTTAGATTAATTTCTAAATGGAGATGGCAGTCTGGCCCTTGAGGGGGCCAGATCAAATTCACATGGGTTAGAACTTCATTCCTAGAAGCTTCTGGTGGTTTTCACCTTCTGTGAGTATGAGGACTGACTGCGTGTTACACCTGTAGCATGCAAATACTACCAGCAGAGTTGTGGTTATCTTTCAAAACCTGTGTCCGTTTTTGTTACAACTGTTTCTGTTCTACATAGGATGCTTATAACATGTGAGCATTCATGGATATAGTATAGCTGTTGGTTTAACAGCTTGGAAGTTAGTTTAACACTTGGAAATCTAATACTTTTAACCCATAAAAGGGCTGAGTGAATCAACTATTGGGTGTTTTTGTAATACTTCTCTTAGAATTTCTCAATTATTTTTGCAACTGCTTTCACGATAATTATCTCCGAATCCAGAAATATTGCTGGATGTTGAAGGTGTGATTTCAGTCACATCTCTTTTAGCTTCTAGATCCAATTAAGACTTCTATTGCATCGCCGCTCTTGGCATTAACTTCTGTCTATGTTCAGCTCAAGCTTTCAGCAATAGTTAATGCCAATCCTAGAAAAAGGGCTGTGTACAAAGAGAGCCAGTTGTGCATTTGGGTCTTTTCAATGTCCAGCAGAATTTGCCCCAGGTTTTCTGTCATGGGCTTGCAGGTTTTTAAAATCTGCTGTTGTCATGAGTTAGCCTGTTTATAAAGAGCCTGCACTTTCTTCAGAGACAAACCTCTCTTTAAATAGCTTCCACTGTAACTGCATGTTAGGTTGTGGGAGAGCTCTATCTCTCATAAGGGAACCCAGAGATACATAAACTCTGTGAAGAGAATGGTACTTTTATTTCGGTGAATCTGATTTTCAGATGACACACCAAAAAAAGCATTGCAGGAAGGGATTTTTTTTGGGAGAATAAATCTTTTCTATAAATTAAAGTTGAATGTCATGTCAGTGTCATAGATTTTCTGTTAAGATTATCTTCATTAACTTTTCACAGAGTTAGTGTATTGTACTGAGTCTGGCTGAGATGGAGTTAATTTTCCCCACAGCATCCCTCTTAGTGCTGTGCTTTGTTCTGGGAGCTAGAAAGGTGTTAATAACAGACCCGTGCAGGTTACTGCTGAGCAGTGCTCTCACAGCACCAAGGCTCTTTCCAACATACTCCCCACCAGGGGGATGGGGTGGGCAAGATCTTGGGAGGGGACACAACCAGGACAGCTGACCCAAACCAGCTAAAAGGATAGTCCATACCATATGACATCTGCTCAACAATAAAAGCTAGGGAAAGGGAAGAGGAGGGGGCCCCATTCATTGTCCTCTGGAGAAACCACTATAAGTACTGGAACTCTGCTTCCCAGGAAGGGGCCAGACATCGCCTGCTGATGGGAAGTAGAGAATAAAATTTTGTTTCCCTTCGCTTCTCTGTGTCGCCTTTGCTTTGTTCTCATTAAACTGCCTCTATCTTGACCCGCAAGAGTTTTTTTCCACCTTAATCTCTTCTCTCTTGTCCTAGGGGGAGGCAGGGGTTGTAACAGAGCAGCTTGGTGGGCACCTGGTACCCAGCCAAGGTTGTATACATCACAATGGAAAAAATAGATTCTGGAACCTATCAGTGGCAGAAGAAATACACCTATAGGAGACAATAACAAAGATCCATAAGGAACTGTAGTAACACATTTTATACAAATGTCCTTTCCATAAGTTTGTTGCTTCTTGCTGAATAGCATTCATTAGCTGCATAACGTAGTTGCCTTCATGAAGAGTACTAGGTAGGCTTGATTCATTGTTGCAACTTTATTAATAAGAAATCATGAACCTGAAATAACCACCCAATTTAGATAAGACCATCTGTTGTCTAATAAGATGAGACAGTAATTTGAATAGCGGTTTTGTAATAAGTGTATTATGGGATGAAGGACAAGCAGATATTAGCTTTGTCTCATTAGCTTCCAGGAAAAAAATGTAGTTAGTTTGCCAGTATGGAACATAGAATGTTTTTTTCTTTAACTCTTAGCTTATCCTGTGTACAAGTAGACTCTGCTGCCGGTATATTCTCTACCATATGTTAAAAACAAAAAGAAAATGGGGTACAATTTACCTTTTGGAACATTCTTGTGGTCACTCACTAGTGGCAATGAATCTGTTTTTCTTGCCTGATTCTTCCTCGTGCTGCTGAATATCCTGACTATTGTGAAGATGGAATGGCAGGTGCTAGGTTATCAACATTATGTCAATGCTACTTGGTTTTGCTTTGTTTAGTTGCCCTCTCTGGGCTAATACAAGAAGCTAATATCAGCTAAGTACTAGGAGTGCTCTAAAATGGTCCTTCTATGTTTGGATATTTGGCAATAAGAAAATGGATAAAGCACATGCAATGCTGACTTGTCAGATCAAACTCTCCCAACAGCTCTCTCTGTTTTTTATATGGATGTTAAATAATACTGTAGAGTAGATTAAGCTTTACTACTTACTATCATACTTTTATTATAAGTCTAAAACTGAATTTTATAGAAGCATCGTCCAGTTAAGTAACAAGGATAAATGTTTTCTTTGGTTATACAAAACCAAGCATTAGTCTATATCCATTAAGATTAAGAGAGAAGTAAGTTGAGATCTATATGGCAGTGACTTTTGTAAAAACAAATTTAGGAGAAGAATATTGTGTGTTTTGTACCAGATTCTTGTGAGCTGTTGCCTCCTTTTGTGTTTGAGTGTCCTTGAATATAGGAAAGCAAAAAAGAATAGTTAATGAGGAAAATAGTACTACTAATTAGAAGATTGTATTAAAAATGTAAATTATGCTGGATGAAACATAGCCTTTCAAAAACTTGTTCATATGCCCTTAGGACTCTGTGTCATTTGGCATATTCAGTATATCCTGGCCAGCTGAGGTCCTATTTGCTTAGTTTTGCAAGTTTAAATTTAAAATATGAATGAATAATAAGTATTGGGAAACTCCCCAATACTTACGGGGGAGATTTATGGTTAGTATGACATTGGTTTGTGTGTGATACCATAGGTGTTAGATGTCAACACAGCAGTGTACCCTGGAGTGGTCATGGCTAGCAATACCTGAGTGTCACCAAGCTCTTGAGTCTCTTAGTAAGTGCTGTTCCTTCCTCTATTTGTACTGGTATTTATACTTTCAATCTGCCTGGAACAGTAACACAATATATTACAAGATAAAACTGCTCTGAATAAAACTCATGAAGGAAGTCTAAACATATAAGATACTAAACTTTCTTTCAATCCTTAGAACTAAGTTCCTTGCTATGGATATTATGATGTGAAAAATAACACCGACATGTTTTACACTTCCATATTTTACAACACATAGATAGAGGAATGTAAACCAGCAAACAATGCCAAACTCTTCCATCTCTCTTTTTCTCAGCTCTGTTGATGCCATTTTTACAGTGTGAACACTGAGCTTCAGGAACCAATACTGACTTTGAAAACTAAGGCACCTTTTAGATAAACAGCTGGCTGTCCTGTTTCCTAGGCAAAGGCAGAAAACAATCCAGTATCTTGCTGAAAGCAACCTGGCCAAGTCTGGCACCAGGATCAAGGTTGGCTGCAATATGTAGGATGGGGCCTCAGACCAAGAAAAAGGTGAGGGCACACTGAGCTCTAGAGGCCAGGGTGCTTCCTGGCCTCCAGGAAAGCAAAGAATCTGAAACTGATACTTTTGATAAAAAGATCCAGTTATTGTATTGACTTTTTCAGAGAAGGAGGATAATGAGTTTTCTGTGCAACTTAATGAAGTATCACCAGAGAAGAAATTACATAATATGAAATCTTTAGACAGGATTGAAAGAGCATGTTTTGTATTTCCAGAACAGTAAAGATTCATTGCGGCTTCTTATTTCTTGACAAACCCTGAGGTGAAAAAGCTGTGTCTCCATAAATCCTCTTCTATCAGTCTGGACAGGGAGCGGTTTTATGTTTGCATTCATATGGTTTTAAAGCTGTAAAATAGTATCCACAAAATTTTCTGAAGCAATTCATTTTTTTAGTAAATCTGTAAAGAGATGTAAGAAGCAGAAAGCCTTTTGTATTTGCAGGAGCACAAAGTCTCAGGCAGCAAAT
This sequence comes from Coracias cyanogaster, assembly GCA_033124195.1. NCBI lineage: Eukaryota > Metazoa > Chordata > Aves > Coraciiformes > Coraciidae > Coracias > Coracias cyanogaster. Next base: position 37,053 of record JAVSBS010002152.1, read on the forward strand.
ACAATCCAGGCAAAATGAAAATGTATTGCAGGTGCTAATGGGTTTCACAATGTTCTGGTGTAATCTGCATCAGTCCATAGGGCCATGCTTCCACCCCTTGGGCAGTCAATTCCAGGTGTACTGGACATTCCTCCATGTGAAAGCAAATGAAACTGGGAGGTTTGGCTGATACACCTGAAGGCTGTGCAGCCATTCAGCAGGATTTGGACAGACTGGAGAGCTG